>CM029019.1:68375282-68485259 GCA_016801055.1 Panax notoginseng
TTTCTTAATTTCTACTCTTTCCTATCCAAAAAATTTCTATAGGAACCTCCTCGTACGATAAGTCCTTCTCGACTTGAATCGGCTCGTAGGATATCACATGCTTGTAATTCGGCTTGTACGAACGCAACACTGACACATTAAACACACTGTGAATATGTTCCAGTTCAGGAGGTAGAGCTACCTGGTACGCCGCTTCGCCTATCTTCTTTAGTATTTCGAACGGTCCAATATACCTTGGACTCAGTTTACCTTTCTTCCCAAATCTTATCTTCCCCTTCCAAGGAGATACCTTCAAAAATGCGTAGCTTCCCACTTCAAAATCTCTTTTCTTGCGATGAATATATGCGTACTTCTTTTGTCAATCCTGAGCGGCTACCAGTCAAGCTCTTATCACTCTGATGATCTCCATAGTCAGCTTCACCAATTCTGGCCCCAACAATCTTCTTTCACCTACCTCGTCCCAATATAAGAGCGTTCTGCACTTTCTCCCATACAGGGCTTCATACGGCGGCATTCCAATGCTTGCATGATAACTATTGTTATATACAAACTCCACCAATGGAAGATGATCTTCCCAACTTCCCTTAAAATCCATCACACAGGCTCTGAGCATGTCTTCTAATGTTTGAATCGTTCTCTCGCTTTGCCCATCTGTCTATGGATGATATGTAGTACTCAACCTAAATTGTGTCCCCATTCTTTCTTGCAGACTCCTCCAAAAGTTTGACGTGAAGCGCAGATCTCTATCAGACACGATTGATACTGCCACTCCATGTCTCGAAATTATCTCCTTGATATACAACTTGGCTAACTGATCCAAGGTATACCTGATCTTGATCGCAAAAAGTGTGCTGACTTTGTAAGACGGTCAATAATCACCCATATAGCGTCATAGCCCTTCGGTGTCGCTGGAAGTCCTACCACAAAATCCATCGTGACGTGCTCCCATTTCCATTCCGGAATTTCCAATGGTTGTAATAGTCCACTTGGTCGTTGATGCTCTGCCTTGACTCTTTGACAAGTTAAACAGCGGCTGACGTATTCAGCAACCTCTCTCTTTATGTTTGACCACCAATAATGTTGACACAAATCTTGATACATCTTCGTGCTTCCTGGGTGTATTGAATATCTCGTATTGTGCGCTTCTTGAAGAATCTCTTCTCTTAACTCTGGTACTGCAGGTACCCAAATTCTTCCTTCAAATCTCAGTAATCCAGTGTCGTCGATCTTATACTTCAGCTCTTCGCCGTCAGCCAACCGCTTCTTTATGTTACCGCATTCTTCATCATTCCCTTGTGATCCTTTCACCTTGTCTAATAAAGTCAGACTTGCTTCCATTTCTATTACTTTATCTGAATCGTTCGGATTTTTCACCTCCAACTCTATTTTCTCCATTTCTCTTACTAATTCTCCATGTTCTGTTAATACAAACAATTTTTCTTGGCTCTTCCTGCTTAAAGCATCTGCCACTACATTATCCTTTCCCGGATGATATAGAATATCATAATCATAGTCCTTGATCAATTCTAACCATCTCCTCTGCCTCATATTTAATTCCTTCTGTGTAAAGATGTACTTCAGACTCTTGTGATCTGTGTATATCTCACATTTTTCTTCATAGAGATAATGTCTCCAAATCTTAAGGGCAAACACTACCGCAACCAATTCTAGATCATGGGTAGGGTATCCCTTCTCGTAATCCTTTAACTGTCGTGACGCGTACGCAATGACTTTACCATTCTGCATCAATACGCAACCTAGTCCTTTGTGTGATGCGTCACTATACACTGTAAAACCTCTCATACTATCTGGTAAAGATAACACAGGTGCTTCACTTAGTCGCTTCTTTAATTCCTGAAAACTTTATTCACACTTTTCCGTCCATACATACTTAACAGTCTTCCTCATCAAATTAGTTAATGGTGTCGTTATCTTTGAGAAATCTTGAATAAACCTCTTGTAATATCCTGCCAATCCTAAGAAACTTCTGACCTCTGTCTACGTCTTCGGCTGTCCCTAATTTTTCACCATTTCTACTTTAGCTGGATCAACAGAATTTCCCTTGTTATAGATAACATGTCCTAAAAATTGAACTTTCTTCAACCAGAACTTACACACTTTGAATATTTTACATATAGCTTCTCCTTCTCAATGTTTCCAACACCATCCATAGATGTTCAGCATGTTCCTCTTCAGTCTTTGAATACACCAAAATGTCGTCAATGAACACCACCACAAATTTATCCAAATACGGTTTAAATACTATATTCATCTAGTCCATAAAAGCAGCTGGCGCATTCGTCAGTCCAAACGACATCACTAAGAACTCATAATGACCGTAACGAGTTCTAAATCCTATCTTTGGTACATCCTCTGTTCTCACCTTCAACTGATGATAACCAGTTCTCAGGTCAATCTTCGAAAAATATCTCGCTCCCTTAAGTTGGTCAAATAGATCATCTATTATTGGTAATGGATACTTGTTCTTGATTGTCACCTTATTCAGTTCTCTATAATCCATACACAATCTCATTGAACCATCTTTCTTCTTTACAAATAACACTGGTGCTCCCCACGGAGATACACTAGGTTGAATGTACTTCTTATCCAACAACTCTTGTAGCTGGATCATTAATTCTTTCATTTCTAATGGAGCCATCCTATATGGTGCTTTCGATATCAGTGATGTCCCCGATACTAAATCAATTACAAATTCTATCTCTCGGTCTGGTGGAAGTCTAGGAAGTTCTTCTGGAAAGACATCCCCAAACTCATTGACTACAGGTATCTGTCCCATGTCTGAATTCACCATACGTGTATCCACTACATGAGCCAAATAACCTTCACACCTTTTCGTAGCATTCTCTTGGCCTGCATCATCGTCAGACAACTCGTTTGTCTTGACGACTTGCTACCATAAAATACAACCTTAGACTTATTCGGTGTCTTAAGGCATATATTCATCTTCTGACAGTCTATAACCGCCTCATGGTTAAACAACCAATCCATCCCTAAGATAACATCAAATTCTCCTAAGCGTATCGGAATCAAATTCATGCTTAACTTATGTCCCCTTATTTTCCACACCACAGTTTCTATGGATATACTCTACGGGAATCACTTCTTTGTTTGCAACTTCTATATTCATTGGGTTCTTTAGCTTTTCACATGGTAAGTTTAATCTTGTAGCAAATTCATCAGACACAAATGAACAGGTAGCTCCCGAATCAAATAATACGTAGGCATTTATATTATTGATCGGAATAATACCTAACACCACCTCTTTTGATGCAATTACATCTTGCATAGTCATATTGAACGTTCGGGCTATCGGCTTGCTCTACTGCATTGGCCCTCCAATAGTTAACTTTGTAGAATTGCTCTTGTTTCCACTTCCTCCATCTGTATTCTTCTTCAACGGACAATCCTTGAATCGATGCCCCGTTCCTCCACAAGAAAAACAACCACCTTTCTTCGGCTTAAGACAATTTGGTGAAATATGTCCTTCCTGACCACAATTATAACATACGTTTTTCCCTTTCTTACACTCTCCTGAGTGATTCTTTCCACACTTAGAACACGATGTCTTCTTCTGCTGAGTATTTCCTTGTTGCATTCCTGATTCATTGCCACTGTTGTTCCACTTGCGTTTCTTGTTGATACTGCCACCACTGCTGGCACCCTGATTTCCACCTTCCATCTTCTTCTTATTCTTTTTCCTATTGTACTTGGACACCACTTCACTACCACCTTCTGCAATGATAGCCTTTACCAACAACATTGAAAATGTATTAATCTACAAAACTGCCACCTTGCTGTATATCCAAGGATTCAATCCATTCTCAAATCTGCGCGCCTTTCTTGCCTCTATGTCCACCTGATGTGGTGCAAATCTTGCTAGCTCGTTGAATTTGGCTGCGTATTCTGAAACTGTCATGTTCTCTTGCTTCAATTCAAGAAATTTCACTTCCATTCTTGCTTGCATGCTCGGCGAGAAATAATTCTCAAAGAACAACTCCTTAAACCTTGTCCAAGTTACCACTGCTGTTCCGGCTCTCACCTGGTTTAATTCCCACCAATAATTAGCTTCACTTTTCATTAAATAGGTAGCAAAAGCAGTCTTTTGCCCCTCTACTACTCTAGCAATCACAAATGCTTTTTCCATCTCCTTCACCCAGGTCTGAGCTTCAATAGGGTCTGTGGTCCCCTTAAATTTTGGTGGTCCGATTATTTTAAAGTCTTTAAAATTCGACAATCCAACATCTGGCCTACCTCTAGCTGCTAGTGCTCGATTTTTCATGCCCTGAGCTAACACATCAACAAAGTTCTGCATTGGGTCTACCTGACCTTCTTCATTATTTATAGATCTTTCCTTCCTCTGGTTACGATTTTGACATCTTGGTGACATTATCTGATTAAACAAAACCTCAATTTATTACATCGAGTTTAATTATATGATATATCTTCTAAGTGTTTAAAATATAACATGTAATTTAAACTCTAACAATCATATTATCATAATGTTGTATTAAGGAATTCAACCTGCTGAATTGACTAATTCAACTAGTTGAATAACACATTCAGCTTGCTGAATTAACATATTCGATTTACTGACTTTTCAAACAGATTGCTTCACACTTTAATTCTTAATACTTTTCTATTTGATCAAACAAGTAATTATAATACTGCATTTATATTCATATACCAAATTTTTTTAGTGTCGTACACATGCCTAGCATATTTTTATAAATGTTAACTATCCCATTCTTAACATCTAGAGATGGGATCTATCAAAAGACACTCCCCTACACACCTAATATGGGGATACATCATATTTACATACTACCTCACACCTACTGAGGTTTACATCCAACATAAAATCCTAATAAACAAAAGGGGTTCTACTGCATCTATATATAATAGAAAGCTATTAAACTATCACTGCGCGTCTGGAGAGGGTGCGCCTACATGCTCCTGCTCTGGTGGAATGAGTCCATCCATAAGTCGACGTCTAACAGATCGACTCGACTCGCCAATCTCGAGGTATGACCTCTTTTCTCCTACTTGGGGACCAGTATATGCTGCATCTAAAGCCCGTCCCAAGGACTCCATCTTAACCCTTCCAGCCTTCGCCTCAACCTCTAATTGATCTACTCTTCTCGCTGCTCGTACCCAGGCATCCTCAACTCGGATCCTGTCAGCGATCTCTAAGTCAAACCTCAGGTGCAATGCCTGATACTCAATACTCAATACTGCAAACTTATTCTTCTCTTGTTCTAGTATCTCCCTCAGCTCAGCATTCATGGAAACCATAGGTGTAGCCAAGGTCGTTTGCTCCTGCAACTGTATCTTCATCTCAGCAAGCTCGTTCTGAGCTTGATATGCCAGCTCCTTGTATTGAGTTTCAATAAACTGATGAGTGGCATTCTCCTGCTCTAACTCTGTTACTCTATTCTCCAGCGCCATGTTCTCTTCGAACAAATCCTCCATCACATCCTCGTCACACTCGTCACTATCAGCATGAACCTCTACCAGATCTATCTGCTCTTACTTCACTGTATGGCTACCTTGTCCTTCCTCAGGCATCCTATAACCAAACAAACACAACATCAGTATCACAATAAAATATATTAATTGATAAAATGAAATAATATTTTATTATGTACAATCTATACTAGATGAATCTCCACAATCCACCTCTTAGCATACTCTATAACAGTTTTCCTCTAAGGTTATAACCTAGGTTTCGCATCCTAGAGTTTATAACATACGACTTTGATACCAATTTGTAACGCCCCAAAATCCAAGTTCTCAAACCCCGGGTTTGGTGCTCACAATCCATCATCATCATAAGCATTTTATAAACTATTGCGAAATAATAAACATACATTGTTCATTATAATAAAGTCTTCCAACATTATCCCAAGGTCTATTAACCTTAACTTATACATACCTTAATTAGGTTACCCTTAGTAACACAAAAGGTTTACATTATCAATGTACATAATATAATATAATACATAAGCATTCTCCTTATCTATTCCTGCACTTTTCCTTTGCCTTTGTCCCTCTTGGACGTTTCTGGCATGAATGAAATAAATATCATGATATAGCAAGGGAAAGCAACAAATTTGCTTAGCAAGTTTAAGTACAAAGAAGATATATCATGATTAGCAAGAAATTTATTGTTCAATGTTCAACAATAGAAATTAATTGTGAAAGAACATGAATTAAGTCTTGATAATTGAATATTCGAATAATTGAATAACAGATGTTGAGTGGTCATAGTGACCATGAACATATGCTAAGGTTGTCAGTATTTAAACTAGTCCTTTTAATAAGTTTTGGTAATCAAGGGGATCAACCTTTCATACTTGGTGGATTATGCATAAACACTTAATGTACGAGCAATAATTGTTTTTCAATAATGCTTTAATCAATTTGTTCTTTTTCTCAGTCTAGAGTCCTTACCAAGTTAATTGGTGAAGAACAGCTTTTAACAACATATTTGATTTAACAAATTTAAACATTCTTGATCTAGCTGATACAATGAACATAGATCCATATCTTAAACAGTTCATGAATAAAAGAACTTTAACTAATTCATAGTTCAATAAAAATAGAACAGAAATTTAATTGCACTGAGTGCGAGTATCAATAATTAATATAGATGTGACTAATCAACAATAATTATTCACTAACATGTTTTGAAATTAATAACTTAAGTTTGAATTAGAGAACTTGCCTCAACTGCGATCTACTGCTATGCAATTTAATTTAATCTCTTTATTATAAAGACCTATCATTGTTAAGATTGATCTTAAAATCAGCATACATACTTTATGTCATAATACAATTACTCTATCAGCAATTTAGTTAACACTTTACCACATAATCAATTATCTGAAAACATCTTTATTATTATCATTATCATTCTTTGATAATATTTTAATTACTTTATCATATACATTAGGATTTAACACTTCATCTTTCCATTTATTAGTTCTTCCTTATAATCTAGTAAGTCGAATACTAACATCATAGTCTGGATTATTCAAACATGCAATTCAGCCACCTGGATTGGCTAATCCAGCAAACTGGATTCAACAAACTTCCAATTCAACATGCCTAGATTCTAAATCCTTCAATCCAGTAAGCCTGGAATCTAAATCCTTCAATCCAACAAGCCTGGATTCTAAATCCTTCAATCCAGCAAACTGGATTCAACTATTTTTCAATCCAGTCAGCTAAATTCCATATCTCCTTTAACGAAAATACCAAATTAACTTATTATTTTTCTATCTTTTGGCCATACTTATATACATGTATTTTATACACAAAAAGTATTTTTGCGAAATTTTTCAATTTCTTTTAGTATTTTTCAAAATTCATTTTTAGTGTACGGCTTAAGAAATTAGCCCCATCATGCTCAACTCTAGAAATTCCCATCTCTTGGCATAATCTTATACATGTTAACGTGACCCTCCAGTTTAAATTTCGTGGTCATCGGAGGTATAGAACTCCGGTTATAGCAATTTTTGTCCGAAAAACCCAAATATTGAAATGGTCATAACTTGGTCATTTTAAGTCAGAATGAGCTCATTTTTGGACAGGAGCTACTTTATGTCATATATTTTCATGTCCCAAAAAGCTGAAATTTTTGTCAAAATTTAAGTGGCTGAAACTGCTCTTGCAAAATCTTGGCCAGTTTGTTTTCAAAATTTTCCTCTTTTACCTACTTTGTTAAAATCATTCCATACGGAAATCTACAACTCCTTTTTCGGTGATTCCACTTGAGTTTAAAAGATAACTCATCATATTATCATCCCAAATTTTTCTAGAATTTTTAAATATCAGAAAAATGATGAAGTTGCCCCTATCATTGACTGTCCAAAAATAGTTTGTTTTTCTTTCTAAAGACAAAACTGTTTTTGCTAAAACAGTCGCTACTACTTGTGTACTCAACATTTTTGAGTGCTACCACTTGGGTTTAGTAGTTAACTTATATATCTATCACCCTTTTTTGATGGATCACAAAAAGAAGGTGTAGATCAAAAAATTGTAGTCGATCAAAGGAAGTGAAAAATACTAGAGTTTTCTAACAAAACAAAACTAGTTTCTTTTCTATCCTTTTGATTTACTTTCTAACACTCAAATATGTTAGAACCATGCATGAAACCTTATAAAACATGTAGATAGAGGGTTTTAGATCTCAAGATCATAAACTTTAAATAACCAAAATCAAACAAAATAAAAAAAGGTTTAAGCTAGATTAAGTTTTCACCTTGATTTGCTTGCTACTGTCCTTACTTTACCAAAGTATGTAATGAATCTAGGATGCATAAGCTCCACATTCCTCTCCTTCTCCTTCCTCCTCCCACCGAATCCTCATCCTCTTTTTCTTTTCTTTCAATTTCCTTTTTGTTTAGCTACACTAGTAATGAGATGAAAGAGAATATGGTTTAAGTGTTGGAAAAAAATCTATAGATATATTTGGTATATCTATACATTATCTACTAGCATATCTCCTCTCTCTATCTCTCTCTTAATTATAACTATGTTACTTACAAGAGCAGCCAAATGTTGTGTCTTCATAATAAAATTGACACCTAGCCCATCTTGTACTTATCTTTAGAAAATTGAGAGCTTGAAATGATGGCATTCATTCCTCCTTCCTATCCTTATCTTGGTCGGCCATGTGGCCTTATTATCCTTAAAAATTGATTTTTTTTAATTCTTATTTAGCATACCAAATGTCGAATATGCCCCTCCTTAATTGGGCTTAAAGTTGGGCCACCAATTTCATCTTTTGGGGCTTTAATTACATTCTTTGGGCCAAGGAAAATTAATCTTTTCCAATGCCCTTCATTTTATCTCTTAAGATTATGCTCGTTATTGTTAATATTTTCATATTAATATTCATTAATAATATTATTTCACTCACATAACCCAATTGGACTTGTATTATTCAAGTTTATTGAGTATTTAATTAGGGTTTAACACCTTACTTCTATTTTCTAGATTATTAAAATACTTAGGTTAGTTCACTAACTTATTAAACTTATTAGTGAGACTTCCTTTAAATATTATAACATATTATTCACATAATCACTTAATCATCCATAATATATTACAGATTATTTAATATATTTATTTAAAATGTACCACAGAAATTCTTGGTTATAACAAAAACACTAGCAACTCACGGATGGTCACTGCTAAGCTTTTCAAGGAGCTGGGACCACCGGAGTTTTTGAGAAAGCCAGAACCACTTAAGGCAGAGACGTGGATTAAGCTGATCACCAAGATATTTGATGTCTTGGGATGCTCCGAGGAGCAAAAGGTTCCCTTTTCCACCTTCATGTTGCGAGGAGAGGTAGATCATTGGTGGGAATTTGTAAAACGTACTCAGCCTGCCGCATTGAAGATGTCTTGGGCTAAGTTCCAAGAATTGTTCAACGACAAGTACATTACCGAAAGTATTCGTCACATGAAGGAGGTAGAATTTATCAAGCTGGAGCAAAACAATATGATCGTATCGCAGTACGAGGCTAAGTTTGCGGAGTTATCTCGGTTTGCATCCCATTTGGTAGATAATGAGGAGCGTATGACGCGAATGTTTCTAAGAGGTTTGAAACCTGAAATACGTCAATATCTCATTTCTCACAAACTTTGCTTGTATTCAGATGTTATAAATAGGGCTCAGTTATTGGAGCGCGATAATGAGTCAACCCAACCAAGAGAGAGCAGCTGGCAAAACGATAATACTAGTTGTAGCAGTTATCGAAGAAGTGACAACAAACGTGGAGGAAATCAACATGCCAGAAATGGTAACCACTTCGGTGGTAATCATGACCAAGATAATAGAAGTGGAAATTTCAAGAAGAGAAGGTTCAATAATGATGGAAAGACAGCAGCACCAGCACCTGTTTTCGAGGAAGGAGAATGACCATCGGTCGTATGCTTCAAATGCGGAGAGGATGGACACATCAGTCCAAACTGTACGCAGCAACCCAAAGCGTGTTACAATTACGGAAGAGAAGGTCACCTAGCCCGATTTTTTTGTGTAGTGAAGTCAAGTCCAACTGAGATGGAGATACCAAAGGTCATCCCAAACAAGTCAAAGTCGGTAGTTCAAGGGAGAGCGTTTTTCGTGACCTCCCAAAAAGCGAGGAACCCGAACGAAGTTATCACGGGTAAGCTAATCATAAACTCTTGCAAAGTCTATACATTATTTGATACCAGTTCTACCCATTCTTTTATTTCTCCTACTTGCGCTCAATGTTTAAATTTAACTCCGAAGAAATTAGACTTTGACTTATCTGTTGAAACTCCATTGGGAGAAACCTTCATTCCATACTCTATTTATAAATCTTGTTTGATTCAAATCGGTACCCTCACGTTACCTGTCGATCTTATCTCTTTGAAAATACTTGCATTTGATGTGATTTTAGGGATTGATTGGTTAACTACTCACCATGCTAAAATTGATTGTTTTCATAAGGTTGTTAGCTTTCATATTCCTAACCAACCTATTATGTGAATTCAAGCAACCAAATCACTAAAGTCAATCACTGTTATATCAAGCCATAAAGTCATTCATTTATTGAAAAACGGATGTCAAGCTTTCTTAGCCCATATCACAGATTTAAACGAAAATACGTCAGATTTGAATGATATTTCTATTGTTAATAAATTTTCTGACGTATTCCCTGAAGAACTTCATGGCCTACCCCCAGAGCATGAAATCGAATTTTGTATCGACCTTGAACCCGGTAAAAAACTCATTTCCAAAGTCCTATATCGAATGGCTCCTATTAAACTTCAAGAGTTAAAAACCTAACTGCAGGAATTGTTAGACATCGGTTTTATTCGTCATAGTACGTCTCCTTGGGGTGCTCTTATTCTATTCGTAAAGAAGAAAGATGGGAGTATGCGACTTTGTATTGATTATCGGGAGTTAAATCATGTCACCATAAAAAATAGGTACCCGTTGCCTCGCATTGATGACCTGTTTGACCAGTTGCAAGGCGCTAAATTCTTTTCGAAGATAGATCTTCGTTCTGGATATCATCGGTTAAAGATTAAAACTGATGACATTCTAAAGACTGCTTTCAGAACTCGATACGGGCATTACAAATTCCTAGTCATGTCTTTTGAATTGACTAATGCTCCTGCTGTCTTCATGGTTATGATGAACCGAGTATTCAAGAAATATTTGGATCATTTTGTTGTTGTCTTTATTGATGAAATCCTCATATACTCCAAAAGCCGTGAAGATCATGAGCAACATTTGAGGCTGATACTCCAAAAGCTTCGTGAGAACAAATTATATGCCAAGTTGAAGAAATGCGAGTTCTAGCTTGAGGAAGTAGCATTCCTTGGGCACGTGATATCAAATCACGGAATATCTGTTGATCCAGCGAAGATTGAAGCAATTTATAGTTGGGAGCAACCTAAGTCAGTTACCAAAGTACGTAGCTTTCTGGGCTTAGCTGGTTATTATCGGAGATTCGTGGAAGGGTTTTCTCGAATCGTCACTCCGTTAACTTAGCTGACTCGAAAAGATACAAAATTTGGTTGGAGCGAGGAATGTAAAAAGAGTTTTCAAGAACTCAAGAGGAGACTCATTTCAGCACCTGTTCTGATAATTCCATTTGGTTCGGAGGGATTTGTCATCTACAACGATTGTGACAACCCGATAATTTTGAATATTTTTAAAAATTTTATTATTTGATTTAAGGTTCAATATTAGAACCTAGACAGAAAATAAGTGTATGCGTTTGATATTTTTATGATGGAATTTTGAGGATTTCAAAATTATGTGAAGGATTTAAGTATTTTATTCATGATTAAGGGAATAAGTGATTATGTTCTGTGTATATGGTTGTTTATGTGTTCAGTATGTGGTTAAGGGTCAAGGGTTGACCAGATAAATTTTTATCAGTGTCAAACCCTAATATGATTAAGAATGTCAACGTTCAATTAGAAAACCCTAGCAATTGACAAGAAATCCTAAAATTGGTTCTGGAAACCCTAATTTTAGTTTCGGAATCCAAAACCCTAATTCGGGAATTTAAAACCCTAATCTGGGAACTTAACGGGCAATTATAATGCTCAAGTGCTAATTAATTATAATATTAATTAGGGTAAATCTTAATTAACTATAAACCCTAATTTATGGATTTGAAACCCTAATTTATAATATGGGAAAACCTATGTGTTAATTTAATAATTTTAATGTTAATTAGGAAATATTAATCCTAATTTTTAAGTTATAAGTAATTAGAAAATTTTAATCTAATTACGAAATCTAATTTCTAATTTAGGAAAATTATTTTTCTATTAGAAACCCTAATTCGTGGGTTATAAACCCTAATGACCAATTTTGTCCTTAATTACTTAATTAGCGATTTTAATTAGGAAATATTAATCATAATTAGCAAGATTGAATTATGATTAGTAAATTTTAATATAATTAGAAAATACTAATTATAATTTAAAAATATTAATTTTCTATTTTTGGAAACCTAATTTAGAAATCCTAAAATTAATTTTTTCAAAACCTAAGTGTTAAACCCTAAACCTTAAGGATTTCAAACCTAAACCCAAACTCAAACCCTAAACCCTAAAGGTATGACCATTTACTAGAATGCCATTAAAATTATATACAAAATAACTAATATACCCTTAATGCATTATTGTGACTTCACTTACAAGAGTTGGCCTAGTGAAGTTGGTGAGCAAACCTAGCCTAGCATATGCCTTAAATCCACTGAAATCAACCAACACCTTAGCCATTACATTACATACAATAATTTATATAGATTGGAGAGAGAGACATGCTCCCTTTATTTTGCATTTTCTCCCAAGACCCTTTCTCTCTAAAATTCGGGAATGGGGAGTGATAGTGAGATACAAAGCCTATATCAGTTCATTGCTAGCCTAGATCAGATCATGAAGTCAGAAATCAAGAATCAAAGCTTAGAAGTTATAAACCCTAAAAATTTGAAATCATGAGATTTTATGTTGTTTGATGTTAGTTGTTGTTTAAATTTGTGTAATAGGTTGTCTTTTAATAATCTGGGCTGTTGGATCATGGATCCATATCATGTAGATGTACAAAAATTAAGATTTTAGAAACTGTTCTTGAACCTTCATGAGTTGTCTGACAAGCGAATGTCAGTGCCTGTAAATCCTTCTATGTTTTTGATATTTGTTGTTTTGTGTTATAAATATGTTCTTTGTTATGAGGGCTGTGATCTGAAACTGGAAACACGACCAGATCATGCATATATTGAGAGATACGAGCGGTCAAGCCTCGTTGACCGTTCACGAAAATCCAAATCTAGGTAACCTAAAATTTTTCCAAGTGGTCTGACAAGTTTTTGAAGCCTCTGATCGTGGTTCTTGTAATGATTTAGGCCATGTTGTTGTATTCCACTTGTAGCCTGACATGTCGACTGCATATTAAAACCATTATCTAACTTAGATCATAACCGTACTAAAAGATAAGCAAGGTCAAACATGCGTTGATAACCAGCTTTAAAGAATTCTGGGAAACCCAAAATTCGTTCAAGAACAACTTCTGACCATACGTTTGATCGGCCCAGATCTTGTGTAGGAGATGTTATTATGCTTCTCTGATGCTACATAATTGTACTATGGCATCATTACTACATGTAGGGACCATTAGATATCCCAAAACGAACCCAGATTCCAAGTTATGAGGCTTCAAAGTAGCACCTTTGGCACTGTTTGAATTTCTGGGCAGCCCAGAAATTCAAGAACATGCCTGACAACGCTTTCTGCAGTTTAGATCTCACTGATTTGTTGTTGGATGGCCATGAACTCAGTCTCTAGTCGTAGTATTACACTTATACTACAACATCAAAGTTTTAGCTTCCCAGAAAACAGAAACATCACGATTTTAGAACCGGTCAAACTACCCTCCTTCGTGTCTGACATGAAGATCTGGGCAAGCTCAAGAATAGCTGAAGAACACTTTCAGCGACGGTTGTGTCACTAAAGCCACCTTTAGCGACACTTAAATTTGGAAATTTATTTATTTTAATTAATAAATAGATAAAAATAGTTTTTAATTATTAAAAATACAAAACAAATTCCGAAAAATTATTTTAAAGTCTGAAAAATAGTTTTTTAATTATTTTGAGTATATTTCATAAATATTTAATATTTTTAGATTATAAATGGTATTTAATTTATTTAATTATAATATTAAATAAATTATTTAAAAATGATTTTAATACATAAAAAATCATGAAAAATTATATTATGGTATAAGAAAATATTTTAAGTTATTTTCAGTGACTTTTAATATTTTGTGAAGAATTTCATTAATTAATCAATATTAATGATAATTAGTTTATTTAATAAATGTATTAAATAAATTATGAAAAAATATGATTAATGATTTAAAAATCATATAAAAATGATTTAAGTGTTATAAAAATATTTTAAGTTATAAAATGTAATTTTGGATATTTTGTCATGAAAATATTAATATTTTAATATTAATAGCAATTATCAGATAATCAATTTAATTGTTTAAAAATTATATAAATATGATTTTAGGGTATTAAAAATACTTTGATATATTATAATATTATGTGATGATTTTCATTAATATTTGATATTAAATAAATATTAATGATAAAAGAATCATGTGGTATTTAATTTATTTAAATACATTATTAATGATTGAAAATTCATGATAAATGATATTAATTATCTAAAAATTATTATAAGACTTAGAAAAATATTTTGACTAATATTAAAATTATCTGAGATAATTGTTAAGTGTTAGGCAGAGTTTAATTGAACCTAAACTTGAAAAATTATCCAGCTAGACCGTCGAAACATTAGAATTTTGTCGAATTCAAGTCAGACTAAAATAGTTTGACCTGATACCAAGTCATATGTGTGTTGTAGACTGATAGGGTTATGTGTTATGTGTTATATATCTATATATGTAATAGTATTATATATATTGTGATGATATTATTCTAATATTGGAGATCTATATTACTACTATTAGGTCTTCGGATAAAGCGTTATAAATTGCGTAGCAGTAATCAACCGGACAGGCAAGTTTGTTTTTACTTCTCTACTAAGAGTTGTTTCATTCAGATATGCTTATGGTTAATCATTGTTGATTGCCATGTAGAAATGTACTATGTACATATTGCATGTATAAGTCAGGTATGAAAGGCTGATCACCTTCATTACCCTTCGGTTCAGATATATTTGTTCATATTTTATACTTGTTCAGTCAAAAGTTTGTTCGTGCTAATTCACAATTATATTGTTAAATTATAGTCAGCCAATTATTCAAATCATTTCAATCATAATATATCGTTATATTATTGAACTTAAACATGCTGGGCAATCTTATGCTCACCCTTACTATATCATAATAAACATTGCAGATTAAGACGAATGTGTCGGATATAAGGAAAGGTCAAAGACAGTTCCAGCTTTAGTATACGTGTGCAGTTAGAATTGTAATAGTATAGTATGATAATATGTTATGTGTTAGACAGATTATGAATTGTATTTATGTGAAGGTTACTCAACCTTGGGGAATAGTATGATAAATGTATTGTATAAATAATTTATGTTTATATCTTCCACAAATATAGTAATAGTGATAAAATGATTGTACCAGATTCGTTGGGATTTGGAACCCGAATTTGGGGTCGTCACAGTTGGTATCAGAGCTGTTGGTTATAAACCTAGGGTAGTGATACCTTAGCCTAATAACCGCAGTGATTAGGATAAGATCTAACTCACATAGAGTTAGTTGGTCGGTAAGATTCAAAGACGAATCTCGGCGAGTTGTAAGATACAGAGTTCCCTAACTCTAATAATAAAGTTGAACAGTAGTGATGAATAGATCGAGTCTAAAAGACTAGAAGTGCAGTGATAGGAGATCGTAAAACAAAACGATCAAGACATAGAAATTAATCGTAATATATACGATGAGATCACCCCGTGATATGATAAGGTTATAGTATGGGATAAGAATCAATCTGATGATTGGAAAGTTTACAGCAAGATTGCTGTGTGAATTGGTACAGATTCAGGAAAGGATTATGAATACGGATTGAATGAAATTCGTATTAAGATGGGAGTTAAGATTAGGTGGGGATTTCAATTGAGGACTCGTATCAGCAGCTGAGTTGTATGATTCCTTGTGTGGGCGGGGAATTGTACTTGGTGTAAAAACTACTTAGTTTCTGACAATGACAATCATTGAAATGTTTGTGTCACGCTATTTTCTATATGCATGTTAAGAGGGTGATTCCTTTCTCATGTGTATATCAAATAAATAGGTAATAGGTAGAGAAAATAAGGTTAAGTACGAGTTCTTAAAACTCATACTTATGTGACATTCTTGACTCATAGTTATATGAAATATTTATGAACCCCTCAGCGAATGGACGTTAAAGGTCTAACTAGGACAAGTTTTTAAACTCATATGATTATGGCAAGTTAATAAACTCATAAGTGTGGTTTGACGAACTGGGTATAGTTGTGTGTAAATGGAGTATTAAGGATAATAAGAATAGATAGACTGTTTAAGCAAATGATTATTAGAGGAGACATAAGTTTTCCAAAATTCCTAGCTATGATAGACTTCAAAATTTTGACATCAAGCTAAATATGCACTATGTGCTTTTAAAAAAAATTATGTAGACTCGTAATCATTTTTGAAACGGTTTAAAGTATAGTCTATGCTACTTATTTCAACTAGACGCAAATGATTTGAAATATCAAAGTATATTTTATTTATCACCCATGTACCATGTAACCTGATGCAGAGATGATAAAAAGTTGATGGAGTTGTAAATACAGGAATACTTAGTGTGAATTTGATCTAAAATTGTTGTTCCACTATTGTATGATGTGTTATGACAAAGTCATACAATGACGGCATCCTCAAACGGACTGTTAATATAGTACGGCATCATGACGTCATTCTCGAAAATATTTTCAAAAAAATTTTAATCTGCCAACGGGGCTTGGCTACACTTAAATAATTCGATTGAATTGAATTATTGATATGAGTCTACGCTATTCAATTCAGCTAGACTAATGTTATGAAAACTCTACGAGTTCTTTGAAAAATTTCACAAACCAAATTATTTTGGTGCGGATTCTGCTAAAGACTGAGGTAAAAGTTTATGTGCCCAAGGCGGATAAGAGGAACAAATTGTTCTGACCAGCAGTACTCGGCCAGTACAGGGCATATCGGGCTAATCACCCTTTGTGTCTGTAAGTTATGACGGTTTGCGGATGAATTTCTATAAAACCTTTGCGAAAATGACAGACAAATAGTCTATATGACTCCTCAACACAATTTGAAAACTTTTACTCTTGTGAGTGGTGTATTGGGTAGCATGTAATGATGAGAATATATGGTGTATGGTGTATGGTGTAAGGTGTAGGGTAAATTTTGAGGACAAAATTTTTAGAAGAAGAGGTGAATGTGACAATCCGAGAATTTTGAATATTTTTAAAAGTTTTATTATTTGATTTAAGGTTCAATATTAGAACCTAAACAGAAAATAAGTGTATGCGTTTGATATTTTTAAGATGAAATTTTGAGGATTTCAAAATTATGTGAAGGATTTTAAGTGAATTATTCAGGATTAAGGGAATAAGTGAATATGTTCTATGTATATGGTTGTTTATGTGTTCAGTATTTGGTTAAGGGTCAAGGGTTGACCAGATAAATTTTTATCAGTGTCAAACCCTAATATGATTAAGAATGTCAACGTTCTATTAGAA
The DNA here is from genome assembly GCA_016801055.1 of Panax notoginseng. Lineage (NCBI taxonomy): Eukaryota > Viridiplantae > Streptophyta > Magnoliopsida > Apiales > Araliaceae > Panax > Panax notoginseng. Next base: position 68,393,097 of record CM029019.1, read on the forward strand.
AACCCTAACAATTGACAAGAAACCCTAAAACCGATTTTAGAAACCCTAATTTTAGTTCCGGAAATCCGAAACCCTAATCTGGGAACTTAACAGACAATTATAATGCTCAAGTGTTAATTAATTATAATATTAATTAGGGTAAAGCTTAATTAATTAGTAAACCCTAATTTCAAATTTTTAAACCCTAATTTATGGATTTGAAACCCTAATTTATAATACGGGAAAACCTAAGTGTTAATTTAATAATTTTAATGTTAATTAGGAAATATTAATCCTAATTTTCAAGTTATAAGTAATTAGAAAATTCTAATCTAATTACGAAATCTAATTTCTAATTTAGGAAAATTATTTTTCTATTAGAAACCCTAATTCGTGGGTTATAAACCCTAATGACCAATTTTGTCCTTAATGGTTTAATTAGCGATTTTAATTAGGAAATATTAATCCGAATTAGCAAGATTGAATTATGATTAATAAATTTTAATATAATTAGAAAATACTAATTATAATTTAGAAAATATTAATTTTCTACGCGTTGAGTAGAAGATCGTTTGCGGGTACGAGTGTGATATTGTCAATGCAAAGGCCCATTTGGTATGACTTACAAAGGATGGAGATAGAGTTAAAGACTCTAGGGACCCACGTGATGATGTCAAATATATGAGTAGAACCGACTTTAATCGATAAAATTAAAACTGCTCAAACTACGGACCTGGAGCTAATGCATATGAGGAAGAAAGTATAAGAAGGTGATATTTCGGAAGCAAGAATCGATGAAGAAGGAATACTTCGAATCAACTTCAGACTTTGTGTTCCTAACGACTCTAATTTGAAGTATAAAATCATGATGGAGGCACACAACACACCGTTTGCGATCCATCCTGGGAGTACCAAAATGTATCGTGATCTTCGACATACATTTTGGTGGAGCAATATGAAGAGAGAGATAGCGGATTTTATCTCAAGATGTCTAACTTGTCAACGTGTCAAGGCAGAGCATCAAGTGCCAAAAGGTCCATTACAACTACTTGAAATTCCAGAATGGGAGTGGGAACACATTACCATGGATTTCGTTACTGGCCTTCCCAAGGTTTCTCAAGGCATAGATGCAATTTGGGTCATTGTCAATAGATTAACCAAGTCTGCTCATTTCTTACCTATACGAGAAACTTATTCACTTAAACGTCTTGCTCGTATATACATAAATGAGATTGTAAGACTATATGGTATGCTAGTATCCATAGTTTCTGATCGAGACCCAAGATTCACTTCACAATTTTGGGTTAGCTTGCAGAAAGCTATGGGCACGGATCTACGATTCAGTTCTGCATATCATCCTCAGATAGACGGACAGTCGGAAAGGACTATTCAAACTCTTGAAGATTTATTAAGACTTTGTGTCCTTGACTTCAAAGGAAGTTGGGACAAGTTCTTGCCATTGATGAAATTCTCCTATAATAATAGTTATCAAGAAAGTATAGACATGGCTCCATTTGAGGCGTTGTATGGACGCAAGTGTCGTTCTCCAGTATGCTGGGACGAGGTGGGTGAAGCAACGTTGTTGGGACCGGATTTAGTACGCCTGACTACGGAAAAGATTCAAATGATCCGGCAACATATAAAAACCTCACAAGATCGACTAAAGAGTTATGATGATCTTCATTGAAGGGATATGGAATTTAATGTTGGGGATCATGTGTGGTTACGTATTACTCTATTGAAGGGAGTTACAAGATTTAAAAAGAGAGGAAAGCTCAATCCTCGATTCATTGGCCCATTTGAAATCCTCGATCGATTAGGAACTATGGCCTATAGACTCGCCTTACCGCCAAGTATGTCTCGTGTTCATAATATTTTTCATATATCTATGTTACGTAAATATGTGGAAGACCCGAACCACATTTTTGATTTAGAACCGGACGAGATAGGGGAATATTTAACTTATGAAAAGGGACCTGTTAAAATCTTAGATAAGAAGGAACATATTTTATGCTCCAAGGTTATACCTCAAGTCAAAGTTTTGTGGAGAAACCACGATGTTGAGAAAATGACCTGGGAGTTAGAATCTGAAATGAAATCAAGGTATCCTCACCTCTTTGACATACCAGGTACGTACACCAATTTCGAGGACGAAATTTCATAAGAAGGGGAGGTTGTAAGACCCCAACTTTTATGAATAAAGAATAATTTTCTCTAAATATTATTTTAAATAATAAGGTGTGGATTTGTTATAATGTTATAGTTGTGGGTAATATTTATAAATTTTACAAAGTAAGAAAGTTGTCATAAAATATTCGTTTGGTCGAGGAATATTTGTTTTATCATGGAATATTCGTACGACAGCACAATCATTGGTGGACCACACAACGGAATTACTGTCGGAGTTAGAAAATGACAGAAATATCTTTTTATAAAAATAACGACGAAAGTTTTATCGTTAACTGTTGAAATACCCTGTGATAAAAGTACAATAATACGTGTGGTTGCATAGTAGCACACGGTATTGTACAGTATCTTTGATTATTGATGCTTACGTGAGAAGTCACTTAGTTATACTCAATTATTGCCACAGTAATTACTGTATAGTATCTCACATTATTAATTCAATTATTGTCACAATATTTTATATTATTAAATCAATAATTGAGATGACAAAGTTATTCATATTATTATTTGCATTATTGACAATGTCTAGAAAGTTCTGTCGAGAAAAGGGATTTGGTCACCTAATTGCGCGCTAATAAGAAGAAATCCTTATTGGAAAGCCCACTCTTTCCTGAGAATGATCTGGTTGTTAATATTGCGAGTTATAATATTCATAATGAATAAATATTGTTAAAAATATATTTTGTGAAGCCAAGTGAGTTGAGATCAATAGAAGGATTTTTATTGAAGTATTTGTTATAAATTTTGCTTATTATATGAACCCATACTTACTCATTTTTCAAAATCATCAGTAGAAAGTTATCTCAGTTTTGTTTTATTACTTTATATATATATATATATATATATATATATATATATATATATATAAAGTCCGAATCTGTCGCGGACCAAATTGACGGACTAGCAAACGGACTAAAGGAAAAAAGAAACACGCGGGTCAATAAAGGGGAAAACAGTATGAAGCAAAGACCCGGGTCACAAAAAAGAAACCATATGAAATTCGCTCCCCATTCAGAAGACTCCCTCACCCGCGTTTCAGTCAATAGTCGAAGCTTCACATTCAAATGGACTCCCTCTCGCAAAGACCCTCTCGCAAACCCAATCTTCCGATTCTCTCTCCCCATATGAAATTAGCAATTCTCCGAACCCCTTTCCCTAATTCTCTCTCAAAGCCCCTTTCAATTGCTTGTTTGAAGCTAGGGTTTGCATCATAGAAGCAGCAAATCATCCTACTGATCCTGAAGCAGACGAGGTAACACTGCTTCCATTTTGTAATGAGTTTGGTTCTAAGTCTGAATTGTACAAATTTGAAGGAAAAAATATCAGTTGTATAAAAGAAAATTATCTTTTGCTGTAGTTATAGTACGAGGTAACACTGACTATAGCAGATCCGGGCTCTATATATGAAGCAGCTCTATGATTATAAACATCTCCTTTATTTGGGAATGGGTTTTAATCGCATTATTATTTCCACCCTCAACGAGACTATTGTATTCGTAGATACTGGAGTTAACATTTGTAAGAGAGGTGAAAATTATTTTGTGCTGTAGATTCTGTCTAATAAAGGAGTTATAGTACTGTAGATTCTATATAGGCTCATATATTTTGTGTTGTAGATTTTGCCTAATAAAGGAGTTATAGTACTGTAGATTCTGTAGATTTTGTGCTGAAAATTATTATATATGCAAATGATGGAGGTGTGACTGTCAGCTATTTTGAGTGGGTTCAGGTAACATATATCACAAAAGCAACTGATATTTCTTTGTTTATTTTTCTCTATGAAATCATTTCAATAGTTATTAGTTGAATTTTGACTCCTAAGATCTTCGAATGTGATTCTTGGTCATTAGAAAACGTTTCCCCCTTAAAATTAGATTGTGAAAAAATTGTGTAGATACTCCTTTGTCAACACTTGGAAAAAGGTCAGAACGTAGGAAATTAAGTAAATGTGATTTTTTCTTCTCCAAGTTATGAAGGTTTGATTTACTTGAGTTTTTGGGTAAATGAAAATTGATCTTATTTGCATTCTGAAGTTGGGTTCACACTTCTTATTATGTGTTGAACCGTGATGGGAATCTGTTGTCCTTGGAAACTGAACATGGAGCCATAAGTTATAATCTGTTAACTTGTATGAGTATGTTTTTGGGAGGAAATACCAGTTCTTCTCTAATAAAGAAAGTAAACAGTAGAGCTAGGCATTACAAATACCCAACCATGATAGAAGCCAACAATTACAAATTAACAATCATCACAAGTAGTGCTAGAAATCAGATTATGCTAGAAAAGTTGATCAAACAAAAGCATTATGCTATAGCTAACCAAGATGCTACAAGCTGATTCTTAGGAAAAAAAAGAAAAGGTGAATCTTCTTATTTTATACGGTTGTTAATAGTCTATTGAAATTTGTTTGTGCTAATATTACAGTCATATAAGTTTTAGAGATTGTTTTATATCTAACAAGCTAATGTAATTCATTCAAATATACAATTTAGAATTATTGTTGATCTTTTTTATGCTTGTCTACTGATAGAAAATATGTCATCAAATTCGTCTACTACTACATCCGTATGGCCTCCATTCATATGTCGTTGAGGTACGGGCCCTTGTATAGTAAAACTCTTCCTCCTCAGTATCAATGTCATCTGACACAAGTATTGACTCAGGATCTATTCATGTGGTTCATCTCCACCATCTAACTGGATTACTTCATTGTCGTCCTCCACATTTATTATAGTTTGACTATGAAGCATCTGCTCTTGGTAAATCTCCCCATCAACTACTTCTACACGACTACGCACGGGAGTATGAATTACAACTTGCCAATCTCCACCAAAGTGCAAATTTTTTATCACGATTGATTTGAATATCTTTATCAGTTATGCCGGGATGCTTCACTTTTAACTCGTCATCGTACAATCTATTCAATGTTATAAACATTAACATATTGGAATAAATTTTCAACTTAAAAGATAAATTATCAAGTTTACATGTGTACCTCACAAATTCGTCAATCTCCTCACAATAATTTACATTCTTACACTTCAAATATGGACATCGTATCTGCGACTGACCATTCATACATTCTGGGTGACTATACGCATACTCCAAAAACACTTGGTAACCAGCTCTAAATTCAGCTGTAGCACCTATCTGGGCACTTGACTTTCGTCGTGTCATCCAACTACCGTCTGAATAGAGGTCCATGATACCACGGTACCTACTACAGACAACATTATAAATGTTAACATATGACTTGAGGATACTTGTAAGACCCCAACTTATTAATGAAAAAAATCAAATTTTCTCTAAATATTATTGTGAATAATAAGGGGTTAATTTGATATAATACTTTGGTTATGGGTGAAATGTGCAAATTTTGCAAAATAAGCAAGTGGTTATAAAATATTCATTTTGTCGGGGAATATTCGTTTGGTCGTGGAATATTCTTGCTGTTGGGGAATATTCGTACGACGGCGCAGCCTTGTGTGGGCCCTATAACGGAAAGCGATTGGATGAAAAAAATGACAAGTATAAGTTATTTATAAATAACGGCGTAGTTGTTACCGTTAATACTGTTGGAATACCCGGTGGTTAAAATACAGTAGCACACGGTATTGCACCAATTATTGATTCTTACGTAAGAAGGCACTACTCAATAATTGTTACAGTAGTTATTGTTCAATATTTTATTTTATTGATTCAATAATTGTTGCGTTGATATTTTATATTATTGTTGTTTCAATAATTATTGCTGCACAGTATTTTCCTTTATCAGATCAATAATTCATATTATTTGAATAATATTAGATAACATTATTGGCAATGTCTAGAAAGTTCTGTCTAAGGAGAGGTTTGGTCATCTAATTGCGTGCCAGTAAGGAGAAATCCTTATTGGAAAGCCCCTCTTTCCTGGGAACGGCCTGGTTGTCATAAATGTAATTCTGTAATATTATTTGTGAATAATTAATTATTGATTCATATGATAAGGAAATATTTATTTTATGTGGATATAAATGAGAGATATATTTTTGTGGTTAAAAATGAAGGAGTTATGTTGAGGTTTTTATCAGTATTTTTGTCGGAATGGAGGTATTAAAAATCAGGATTTTTGAGATATTTTGCGGGGGTTATAATTTTTAATCCAACCGTTGGATCGTGGTAATTTTTGGATATGTTATACATATATAAGTTGAGTATATGTCCACAAATTTTGAACCGTTAAAAATGAACGTATGATTTATTATGAATTTTACGAGATGACTGCTTCAGAAATTGTTGAATTTTCGGAGTTAATCATTTTGGTGGAAAATTCTAGAATTGGTGGGTCCCACTCTTGGTTGGTGAAGAAATGTGCTGAGATTTTTATTCAAATGTGATGGGTGGGAATAGTAGCAGGTAAAGCCATCAGGTTGCAGGTTAAGTCTGCTTCGGCGTGCTAATATTTTCCTATAAATAGAGGGCTAAGTTAGAATTGAAAATCACACCAGAAACAAGTTTTCTCTCTTTCTCTCTCTAGATTATTAAGTGTATTTTGTGAGTATTTAGATACTTTGAGAGTTTCTATTCATCAGAGCAAGTTTCTTTCAGCCTTATACCGGTATTCCGACAAGAAGTACTGATATTTTGAGGTAAGGGATATTATTTCCTTCTTAAATGATATTATTTTTTTCAATATCATTATGCTGAAATATTGATATGAGCTTTTTATCAAATTTAGAACTTTTTGTGTCGGAGTTACTATTCACGTATACGTTACTATTCACGTATACGGCACTATTCACGAATACGGCACTATTCACCGAAAAATAAAATTTTTCCTTTTTGTCCAAGATGTCTATTATGATTACTATCTTTGATTGTATCCATGTTTTGATCTTTATTTTTGAATTCTGCTTCACAATTGATTATTATGAAGTATTATTGATCTTGGATAAATTGTTATACGAATCCCTAATATTTGTCCTTCTGTCTCACTGGATTCGTTTTCTTTAAGATATTTTTCATCATCCTCAGTCCTAAATGATGATATTACTGAATATCTTTGGCCTGTAGTGCAAAGATGTATGATTACTTGGTGAATATCTTTGGCCTGTAGTGCAAAGATGAACAAGTGTTGAGATGAACATGACTAACAGGTGATACAAATGAATATCTTTGGCCTGTAGTGCAAAGATGAATATTTGGATAAAGATGATTATTAATTGATGTTACAGGGATAAAATATTGATGATGGACTTTTAAATCTTAGAAGATAGTAGAATTCTTTCTCTACTTGACTCTTCTAATGGTTTGCTGTTTCCGCTGCAGTTGTTGATCTCAAACTTGTTGTCGATTATATTCTATCAGATTTTTCCCTATTGAAGACTAACGATAATTTGTTGTATATTATCTTAGTCATAATATTATTTACTGGGCTAGTTGAGCTCACCCTTTTTGTTCTATTTTTCTTCTCAGGAGGTGAGAACATAGCAGGATCTAGTCGGGGTATGGAGTGATGGTTCTAGAAAGATGTTTTAGCAGTCCTCACTATTTCTGTAAAATAGTGTTTGAATAATTATAATGAGGATTTATTTGAGTGTGGATATTGTCCAGAAGATAATATTTGTATTTAAACTCACAGTAAGTGTTGTCGTATTTTACACGACAATTGTATTATTGAAGATGTAGTTTGCTTTCTGTACCATGTATTTGGCGACTCAGAATGGGTGTTGTATACCTATTTTGGGGGCGTCACAGTTGGTATCAGAGCTTAGGGATATGATCCCTGGCTGAGATGTGATACAAGAACTAGGAGGGAAAAGACGGGAAATTCCTTCGCTAGTATGACCTGACTAAGTTTATTTGGTGTTTATTTGGTCGGTCAGAGTATAGGGATAATATATGACATGAATATTAACCCTTGTTTTATGGCAGTATTTAAGAATGGCAACTGAGAACGTTAATAATGGAGTAAATCAGACCGTGGAGACACCTTTGATCACCACCCAGGGGAACGTGCAACAGGAAGGCAATATTCCTCCTGTAAACAACGTTACCGAGCAAACGATGAATGATGGAATGTTTAGAAGCTTTTTGCAGTTCATGCAAAATCAGACGAGGGAGACTCGTGTGCAGAATACAGGTGGAAATGATAACAACGCGCGGTTTGTCACAGCCAAGCAGTTCAAAGAATTGGGACCACCAGAATTTAAAGGAAAGCCGGATCCGATCATGGCGGAAACGTGGGTCAAGCAAATTACCAAGATATTCGATGTCTTGGGATGCACGGAGGAACAGAAGGTTCCATTCCCCACATTTATGTTCCGCGGTGAGGCAGACTACTGGTGGGAGTCTGTGAAGCGTACCCAGCCTGACGCACTCAACATGTCTTGGGAAACCTTTCAGAAACTGTTTAATGACAAGTACTTTCCTGAATGTATTCGTCATATGAAGGAGGTAGAGTTTATTAGACTGGAACAAAATAATATGAAGGTATTCCAGTACGAGGCAAAGTTTGCAGAGTTATCTAGGTTTGCACCTCATTTGGTCGAGAATGAGGAACGAATGACAAGGATGTTTCTGAGAGATTTAAAACCCGAGATTCGGTAATATCTTATCTCTCATAAATTTTCTTTATATTCAGATGTTGTAAACAGGGCTCAATTATTAGAGCGAGATAATGAGTATGTGCAACCGAGGGACCACAACCAGGGTCATACCGGTGACAGCAGTCATCAGAGCGATGATAACCAACGAGGAGGGAAAAATACGGACAAAGGCGGTAACCACTCTGGTGGTAATCGTGGTCGTGTTAATAGAAGGAGAAAGTCAGGAGGAGATTTCAAGAAGAGAAGGTACAACAATGATAACGTGAAGACGTCAGCACAAACATCAACTGTTTCTAGGGGAGGAGAACGACCACCGGTCGTATGTTACAAATGTGGGAAAGAGGGACATATCAGCCCAAACTGCCCACAACAATCCAAGGTATGTTATAACTGTGGAAAGGAGGGTCATATAGCTCGAGAGTGTTCTGTAGCAAAACCAAGTTCAGCGGGGATGGTGACTCCAAAAGTTGTCCCGGATAAGTCGAAATCAGCGGTTCCTAGAAGGGCGTTTGTCGTGACTGGCCAAAACGCGAGAAACCCGAACGAGGTGATCACGGGTAAGCTAATCTTGAATTCTTGCGAAGTTTATACTTTACTAGATACCGGTTCTACCCATTCTTTTATCTCTCCTGCTTGTGCTCAACGTTTAAACTTGACTCCGGAGAAATTAGACTTTGACCTATCTGTGGAGACTCCGTTAGGAGAAACTTTCATTACATCTACAGTTTATAAATCTTTCTTAATCCAAGTTGGCACAATCACATTACCTGTTGACCTTATCTCTTTAAAGATATTTGCTTTTGATGTGAATTTAGGAATTGATTGGTTAACTACTCATCATGCCAAAATTGATTGTTTTCGTAAGGTTGTTAGTTTTCATATCCCTAACCAACCTGTTATGCGAATTCAAGCAACCAAACCACTAAAATCAATCGCTGTCATACCAAGCCATAAAGCCATTCGTATATTGAAAAATGGATGTCAAGCTTTCTTAGCCCATGTCATGGACTTAAACAAAAATACGTCTGATTTGAATGATATTTCTGTTGTTAGTGAATTTCCTGACGTATTTCCTGAAGAATTTCCTGGCCTAACCTAGAGCGTGATATTGAATTTTTGTATTGATCTTCAACCTGATACAAAACCCATTTCTAAAATCTCATATTGAATAGCTCCTATTGAACTTCAGGAGTTAAAAAACCCAACTATAGAAGTTGGTACCCGAGCCTCTATCTGGTGACTTCCTTTGTGGAATGCATCAAAGCCAGACTCTCCGTAAGGGACTCTATAGTTGTGTGGTGGTAAAACAATAGGTGTCATTGTGACGTGCTATCCAAGATTGGGATATGAATCACAATTGAGAGCAACCGAAGTCGGTGACCAAAGTACGTAGCTTTTTGGGCTTAACTGGTTACTATCGGAGATTCGTGGAAGGATTTTCTCGAATCGCTACTCCGTTAACTTAGCTAACTCAGAAAGATACAAAATTTGTATGGAGTGAGGAATGCGAGAAGAGTTTCCAAAACTCAAGAGGAGACTCATTTCGGCACCTGTTCTGACAATACCATCTGGTTCGGATGGATTTGTTATCTACAGCGATGCTTCAGGCAAAGGGTTAGGATGTGTTCTCATGCAACATGGGAAAGTCATAGCCTATGCCTCACGACAACTCAAAGAATATGAGAGGAATTATCCTACTCATGATTTGGAGTTGGCAGCAGTCGTTTTTGCGTTGAAGATCTGGAGACACTACCTGTATGGGGAGAAAGTGGAGATCTACACAGATCATAAAAGCCTCAAATATTTCTTCACCCAAAAGGAACTCAACATGCGACAGCGACGTTGGCTCGAGCTGTTGAAAGATTACGATCATACCATCCAATATCATCCTGGAAAAGTAAACGTAGTAGCTGACGCATTGAGTAGAAGATCATATGCGGGTACGAGTGCAATATTGTTAACACAAAGGCCCATTTTGTATAACTTACAAAGGATGGAGATAGAGATGAAGGCTCCAAGTACCCACATGATGATATCAAATATACAAGTAGTGTCGACTTTAATCGATAAAGTTAATGATGCTCAAGCTACGGACATGGAGCTGATGCGTATGAAAAAGAAAGTGCAAGAATGTGTTATTCCAGAAGCAAGAATCGATGAAGAAGGAATACTTCGAGTCAACTCCAGACTTTGTGTTCCTAACGATTTTGACTTGAAGCATAGAATAATGATGGAGGCACACAACACACCGTTTGCAATCCATCCTGGGAGTACCAAAATGTATCACGATCTTCGACATACATTTTGGTGGAGCAATATGAAAAGAGAGATCGCGGAGTTTATCTCGAGATGTTTAACTTGTCAACGTGTAAAAGCGGAGCATCAAGTACAAAGGGTCCATTGCAACCACTTGAGATTCCGAAATGGAAGTGGGAACACATTACTATGGATTTTGTTACGGGTCTTCCCAAGGTTTCTCAAGGCATAGATGCGATTTGGGTTATTGTTGATAGATTAACCAAGTCTGCTCATTTCTTGCCGATACGTGAGACTTATTCCCTTGAACGTCTTGCTAGTATGTATGTGAATGAGATTGTGAGATTGCATGGCATGCCAGTATCCATAGTTTCGGATCGTGACCCAAGATTCACTTCACGATTTTGGGTTAGCTTGCAGAAAGCTATGGGCACGGATTTACGATTTAGTTCGGCATACCATCCTCAAACGGACGGACAATCAGAGAGGACTATTCAAACTCTTGAAGATCTATTAAGACTCTGTGTCCTAGATCTCAAATGGAGTTGGGATAAGTACCTACCATTGGTGGAATTCTCCTACAACAATAGTTATAAGGCGAGCATAGGTGTGGCTCCATTCGTGGCGTTGTATGAAAGAAAATGTCGTTCTCCAGTATGTTGGCACGAGGTGGGTGAAGCAACATTGTTGGGACCAGAGTTGGTACGCATTACTACAGAGATGATCCAAACGATTCGATAACGTATACAAACGGCACTGGATCGACAAAAGAGTTATGCGGATCTTCATCGGAAGGACGTGGAATTTAATATTGCGGATCATGTATTGTTACGTGTTGCACCATGGAAGGGAGTTACAAGATTTGGAAAGAGAGGAAAGCTCAATCTAAGATTTGTTGGTCCATTTGAGATTCTTGAGCGAATAGAAAATGTGGCATATAGACTCGCATTACCTCCAAGCATGTCTCGTGTTCATAATGTTTTTCACATATCCATGCTTCGTAAATATGTGAAAGACCCGAACCACATTATTGAGTTAGAACCAGACGAGATAGCTGAAGATTTAATGTACGAGGAGGTACCTGTTAAGATCTTGGATAGGAAAGAGCATGTCCTACGCACAAAGGTTATACCACAAGTTAAAGTTTTGTGGAGAAATCATGCTATTGAAGAAATGACCTGGGAGTTGGAATCAGAAATGAAAGCGAGGTATCCTCACCTTTTTGAAATATCAGGTACGTACGTCAATTTCGAGGACGAAATTTCATAAGGAGGGGAGGTTGTAAGACCCCAACTTATTAATAAAAAAAATCAAATTTTCTCTAAATATTATTGTGAATAATAAGGGGTTAATTTGATATAATACTTTGGTTATGGGTGAAATGTGCAAATTTTGCAAAATAAGCAAGTGGTTATAAAATATTCATTTTGTCGGGGAATATTCGTTTGGTCGTTGAATATTCTTGTTGTTGGAGAATATTCGTACGACGGCGCAGCCTTGTGTGGGCCCCATAACGGAAAGCGATTGGATGAAGAAAACGACAAGTATAAGTTATTTATAAATAACGGCGTAGTTGTTACCGTTAATACTGTTGGAATACCCGGTGGTTAAAATACAGTAGCACACGGTATTGCACCAATTATTGATTCTTACGTAAGAAGGCACTACTCAATAATTGTTACAGTAGTTATTGTTCAATATTTTATTTTATTGATTCAATAATTGTTGCGTTGATATTTTATATTATTGTTGTTTCAATAATTATTGCTGCACAGTATTTTCCTTTATCAGATCAATAATTCATATTATTTGAATAATATTAGATAACATTATTGGCAATGTCTAAAAAGTTCTGTCTAAGGAGAGGTTTGGTCATCTAATTGCGCACCAGTAAGGAGAAATCCTTATTGGAAAGCCCCTCTTTCCTGGGAACGGCCTGGTTGTCATAAATGTGATTCTGTAATATTATTTGTGAATAATTAATTATTGATTCATATGATAAGGAAATATTTATTTTATGTGGATATAAATGAGAGATATATTTTTGTGGTTAAAAATGAAGGAGTTATGTTGAGGTTTTTATCAGTATTTTTGTCGGAATGGAGGTATTAAAAATCAGGGTTTTTGAGATATTTTGCGGGGGTTATAATTTTTAATCCGACCGTTGGATCGTGGTAATTTTTGGATATGTTATACATATATAAGTTGAGTATATGTCCACAAATTTTGAACCGTTAAAAATGAACGTATGATTTATTATGAATTTTACGAGATGACTGGTTCAGAAATTGTTGAATTTTCGGAGTTAATCATTTTGGTGGAAAATTCTAGAATTGGTGGGCCCCACTCTTGGTTGGTGAAGAAATGTGCTGAGATTTTTATTCAAATGTGGTGGGTGGGAATAGTAGCAGGTAAAGCCATCAGGTTGCAGGTTAAGTCTGCTTCGGCGTGCTAACATTTTCTTATAAATAGAGGGCTAAGTTAGAATTGAAAATCACACCAGAAACAAGTTTTCTCTCTTTCTCTCTCTAGATTATTGAGTGTATTTTGTGAGTATTTAGATACTTTGAGAGTTTCTATTCATCAGAGCAAGTTTCTTTCAGCCTTATACCGGTATTCCGACCAGAAGTACTGATATTTTGAGGTAAGGGATATTATTTCCTTCTTAAATGATATTATTTTCTTCAATATCATTATGCTGAAATATTGATATGAGCTTTTTATCAAATTTAGAATTTTTTGTGTCGGAGTTACTATTCACGTATACGTTACTATTCACGTATACGGCACTATTCACCGAAAAATAAAATTTTTCCTTTTTGTCTAAGATGTCTATTATGATTACTATCTTTGATTTTATCCATGTTTTGATCTTTATTTTTAAATTCTGCTTCACAATTGATTATTATGAAGTATTATTGATCTTGGATAAACTGTTATACGAATCCCTAATATTTGTCCTTCTGTCTCACTGGATTCGTTCTCTTTAAGATATTTTTCATCATCCTCAGTCCTAAATGATGATATTACTGAATATCTTTGGCCTGTAGTGCAAAGATGTATGATTACTTGATGAATATATTTGGCCTGTAGTGCAAAGATGAACAAGTGTTGAGATGAACATGACTAACAGGTGATACAAATGAATATCTTTGGCCTGTAGTGCAAAGATGAATATTTGGATAAAGATGATTATTAATTGATGTTACAGGGATAAAATATTGATGATGGACTTTTAAATCTTAGAAGATAGTAGAATTCTTTCTCTACTTGACTCTTCTAATGGTTTGATGTTTCCGCTGCAGTTGTTGATCTAAAACTTGTTGTAGATTATATTCTATCAGATTTTTCCCTGTTGAAGACTAACGATAATTTGTTGTATATTATCTTAGTCATAATATTCTTTACTGGGCTAGTTGAGCTCACCCTTTTTGTTCCATTTTTCTTCTCAGGAGGTGAGAACATAGCAGGATCTAGTCGGGGTATGGAGTGATGGTTCTAGAAAGATGTTTTAGCAGTCCTCACTATTTCTGTAAAATAGTGTTTGAATAATTGTAATGAGGATTTATTTGAGTGTGGATATTGTCCAGAAGACAATATTTGTATTTAAACTCACAGTAAGTGTTGTCGTATTTTGCACGACAATTGTATTATTGAAGTTGTAGTTTGCTTTCTGTACCATGTATTTGGCGACTCAGAATGGGTGTTGTATACCTATTTTGGGGGCGTCACAGTTAGTATCAGAGCTTAGGGATATGATCCCTGGCTGAGATGTGATATAAGAACTAGGAGTGGAGAGACGGGGAATTCCTTCGCTAGTATGACCTGACTAAGTTTATTTGGTGTTTATTTGGTCGGTCAGAGTATAGGGATAATATATGACATGAATATTAACCCTTGTTTTATGGCAGTATTTAAGAATGGCAGCTGAGAACGTTAATAATGGAGTAAATCAGACCGTGGAGACACCTTTGATCACCACCCAGGGGAACGTGCAACAGGAAGGCAATATTCCTCCTGTAAACAACGTTACCGAGCAAACGATGAATGATGAAATGTTTAGAAGCTTTTTGCAGTTCATGCAAAATCAGACGAGGGAGACTCGTGTACAGAATACAGGTGGAAATGATAACAACGCGCGGTTTGTCACAGCCAAGCAGTTCAAAGAATTGGGACCACCAGAATTTAAAGGAAAGCCGGATACGATCATGGCGGAAACGTGGGTCAAGCAAATTACCAAGATATTCGATGGCTTGGGAAGCACGGAGGAACAGAAGGTTCCATTCGCCACCTTTATGTTCCGCGGTGAGGCAGACTACTGGTGGGAGTCTGTGAAGCGTACCCAGCCTGACGCACTCAACATGTCCTGGGAAATGTTTCAGAAACTGTTTAATGACAAGTACTTTCCTGAAAGTATTCGTCATATGAAGGAGGTAGAGTTTATTAGACTGGAACAAAACAACATGACGGTATCCCAGTATGAGGCGAAGTTTGCAGAGTTATCTAGGTTTGCACCTCATTTAGTCGAGAATGAGGAACGAATGACAAGGATGTTACTGAGAGGTTTAAAACCCGAGATTCGGCAATATCTTATCTCTCATAAATTTTCTTTATATTCAGATGTTGTAAATAGGGCTCAATTATTAGAGCGAGATAATGAGTATGTGCAACCGAGGGACCACAACCAGGGTCATACCGGTGACAGCAGTCATCAGAGCGATGATAACCAATGAGGAGGGAAAAATACGGACAAAGGCGGTAACCACTCTGGTGGTAATCGTGGTCGTGATAATAGAAGGAGCGAGTCGGGAGGAGATTTCAAGAAGAGAAGGTACAACAATGATAACGTGAAGACGTCAGCACAAACATCAACTGTTTCTAGGGGAGGAGAACGACCACCGGTCGTATGTTACAAATGTGGGAAAGAGGGACATATCAGCCCAAACTGTCCACAACAATCTAAGGTATGTTATAACTGTGGAAAGGAGGGTCATATAGCTCGAGAGTGTTCTGTAGCAAAATCAAGTTCAGCGGGGATGGTGACTCCAAAAGTTGTCCCGGATAAGTCGAAATCAGCGGTTCCTGGAAGGGCGTTTGTCGTGACTGGCCAAAACGCGAGAAACCCGAACGAGGTGATCACGGGTAAGCTAATCTTGAATTCTTGCGAAGTTTATACTTTACTAGATACCGGTTCTACCCATTCTTTTATCTCTCCTGCTTGTGCTCAACGTTTAAACTTGACTCCGAAAAAATTAGACTTTGACCTATCTGTGGAGACTCCGTTAGGAGAAACTTTCATTACATCTACAGTTTATAAATCTTGCTTAATCCAAGTTGGCACAATCACATTACCTGTTGACCTTATCTCTTTAAAGATATTTGCTTTTGATGTGATTTTAGGAATTGATTGGTTAACTACTCATCATGCCAAAATTGATTATTTTCGTAAGGTTGTTAGTTTTCATATCCCTAACCTACCTGTTATGCGAATTCAAGCAACCAAACCACTAAAATCAATCGTTGTCATACCAAGCCATAAAGCCATTCGTTTATTGAAAAACGGATGTCAAGCTTTCTTAGCCCATGTCATGGACTTGAACAAAAATACATCTGATTTGAATGATATTTCTGTTGTTAGTGAATTTCCTGACGTATTTCCTGAAGAATTTCCTGGCCTAACCTAGAGCGTGATATTGAATTTTTGTATTGATCTTCAACCTGATACAAAACCCATTTCTAAAATCTCATATTGAATAGCTCCTATTGAACTTCAGGAGTTAAAAAATCCAACTATAGAAGTTGGTACCCGAGCCTCTATCTGGTGACTTCCTTTGTGGAATGCACCAAAGCCAGACTCTCCGTAAGGGACTCTATATTTGTGTGGAGGTAAAACAATAGGTGCCATTGTAACGTGCTATCCAAGATTGGGATATGAATCATAATTGAGAGCAACCGAAGTCGGTGACCAAAGTACGTAGCTTTTTGGGCTTAACTGGTTACTATCGGAGATTCGTAGAAGAATTTTCTCGAATCGCTACTCCGTTAACTTAGCTAACTCAGAAAGATACAAAATTCGTATGGAGTGAGGAATGCGAGAAGAGTTTCCAAGAACTCAAGAGGAGACTCATTTCGGCACCTGTTCTGACAATACCATCTGGTTCGGATGGATTTGTTATCTACAGCGATGCTTCAGGCAAAGGGTTAGGATGTGTTCTCATGCAACATGGGAAAGTCATAGCCTATGCCTCACGACAACTCAAAGAATATGAGAGGAATTATCCTACTCATGATTTGGAGTTGGCAGCAGTCGTTTTTGCGTTGAAGATCTGGAGACACTACCTGTATGGGGAGAAAGTGGAGATCTATACAGATCATAAAAGCCTCAAATATTTCTTCACCCAAAAGGAACTCAACATGCGACAGCGACGTTGGCTCGAGCTGTTGAAAGATTACGATCATACCATCCAATATCATCCTGGAAAAGCAAACGTAGTAGCTGACGCATTGAGTAGAAGATCATATGCGGGTACGAGTGCAATGTTGTTAACACAAAGGCCCATTTTGTATGACTTACAAAGGATGGAGATAGAGATGAAGGCTCCAAGTACCCACATGATGATATCAAATATACGAGTAGAACCGACTTTAATCGATAAAGTTAATGCTGCTCAAGCTACGGACATGGAGCTGATGCGTATGAAGAAGAAAGTGCAAGAAGGTGCTATTCCAGAAGCAAGAATCGATGAAGAAGGAATACTTCGAGTCAACTCCAGACTTTGTGTTCCTAACGATTTTGACTTGAAGCATAGAATAATGATGGAGGCACACAACACACCGTTTGCAATCCATCTTGGGAGTACCAAAATGTATCACGATCTTCGACATACATTTTGGTGGAGCAATATGAAAAGAGAGATCGCGGAGTTTATCTCGAGATGTTTAACTTGTCAACGTGTAAAAGCGGAGCATCAAGTACAAAAGGGTCCATTGCAACCACTTGAGATTCCGAAATGGAAGTGGGAACACATTACTATGGATTTTGTTACGGGTCTTCCCAAGGTTTCTCAAGGCATAGATGCGATTTGGGTTATTGTTGATAGATTAACCAAGTCTGCTCATTTCTTGCCGATACGTGAGACTTATTCCCTTGAACGTCTTGCTAGTATGTATGTGAATGAGATTGTGAGATTGCATGGCATGCCAGTATCCATAGTTTCGGATCGTGACCCAAGATTCACTTCACGATTTTGGGTTAGCTTGCAGAAAGCTATGGGCACGGATTTACGATTCAGTTCGGCATACCATCCTCAAACGGACGGACAATCAGAGAGGACTATTCAAACTCTTGAAGATCTATTAAGACTCTGTGTCCTAGATCTCAAATGGAGGTGGGTGAAGCAACATTGTTGGGACCAGAGTTGGTATGCATTACTACAGAGAAGATCCAAACGATTCGACAACGTATACAAACGGCACTGGATCGACAAAAGAGTTATGCGGATCTTCATCGGAAGGACGTGAAATTTAATATTGGAGATCATGTATTGTTAAGTGTTGCACCATGGAAGGGAGTTACAAGATTTGGAAAGAGAGGAAAGCTCAATCCAAGATTTGTTGGTCCATTTGAGATTCTTGAGCAAATAGGAAATGTGGCATATAGACTCGTATTACCTCCAAGCATGTCTCGTGTTCATAATATTTTTCACATATCCATGCTTCGTAAATATGTGAAAGACCCGAACCACATTATTGAGTTAGAACCAGACGAGATAGCTGAAGATTTAACGTACGAGGAGGTACCTGTTAAGATCTTGGATAGGAAAGAGCATGTCCTACGCACAAAGGTTATACCACAAGTTAAGGTTTTGTGAAGAAACCATGCTATTGAAGAAATGACCTGGGAGTTAAAATCAGAAATGAAAGCGAGGTATCCTCACCTTTTCGAAATATCAGGTACGTACGTCAATTTCGAGGACGAAATTTCATAAGGAGGGGAGGTTGTAAGACCCCAACTTATTAATAAAAAAATCAAATTTTCTCTAAATATTATTGTGAATAATAAGGGGTTAATTTGATATAATACTTTGGTTATGGGTGAAATGTGCAAATTTTTCAAAATAAGCAAGTGGTTATAAAATATTCATTTTGTCGGGAAATATTCGTTTGGTCGTGGAATATTCTTGCTGTCGGGGAATATTCGTACAACGGCGTAGCCTTGTGTGGGCCCCATAACGGAAAGCGATTGGATGAAGAAAACGACAAGTATAAGTTATTTATAAATAACGGCGTAGTTGTTACCGTTAATACTGTTAGAATACCCGGTGGTTAAAATACAGTAGCACACGGTATTGCACCAATTATTGATTCTTACGTAAGAAGGCACTACTCAATAATTGTTACAGTAGTTATTGTTCAATATTTTATTTTATTGATTCAATAATTGTTGCGTTGATATTTTATATTATTGTTGTTTCAATAATTGTTGCTGCACAGTATTTTCCTTTATCAGATCAATAATTCATATTATTTGAATAATATTAGATAACATTATTGGCAATGTCTAGAAAGTTCTGTCTAAGGAGAGGTTTGGTCATCTAATTGCGCGCCAGTAAGGAGAAATCCTTATTGGAAAGCCCCTCTTTTCTGGGAACGGCCTGGTTGTCATAAATGTAATTCTGTAATATTATTTGTGAATAATTAATTATTGATTCATATGATAAGGAAATATTTATTTTATGTGGATATAAATGAGAGATATATTTTTGTGGTTAAAAATGAAGGAGTTATGTTGAGGTTTTTATCAGTATTTTTGTCGGAATGGAGGTATTAAAAATCAGGATTTTTGAGATATTTTGCGGGGGTTATAATTTTTAATCCAACCGTTGGATCGTGGTAATTTTTGGATATGTTATACATATATAAGTTGAGTATATGTCCACAAATTTTAAACCGTTAAAAATGAACGTATGATTTATTATGAATTTTACGAGATGACTGGTTCAGAAATTGTTGAATTTTCGGAGTTAATCATTTTGGTGGAAAATTTTAGAATTGGTGGGCCCCACTCTTGGTTGGTGAAGAAATGTGCTGAGATTTTTATTCAAATGTGGTGGGTGGGAATAGTAGCAGGTAAAGCCATCAGGTTGCAGGTTAAGTCTGCTTCGGCGTGCTAACATTTTCCTATAAATAGAGGGCTAAGTTAGAATTGAAAATCACACAAGAAACAAGTTTTCTCTCTTTCTCTCTCTAGATTATTGAGTGTATTTTGTGAGTATTTAGATACTTTGAGAGTTTCTATTCATCAGAGCAAGTTTCTTTCAGCCTTATACCGGTATTCCGACCAGAAGTACTGATATTTTGAGGTAAGGGATATTATTTCCTTCTTAAATGATATTATTTTCTTCAATATCATTATACTGAAATATTGATATGAGCTTTTTATCAAATTTAGAACTTTTTGTGTCGGAGTTACTATTCACGTATACGTTACTATTCACGTATACGGCACTATTCACGAATACGGCACTATTCACCTAAAAATAAAATTTTTCCTTTTTGTCCAAGATGTCTATTATGATTACTATCTTTGATTGTATCCATGTTTTGATCTTTATTTTTGAATTCTGCTTCACAATTGATTATTATGAAGTATTATTGATCTTGGATAAACTGTTATACGAATCCCTAATATTTGTCCTTCTGTCTCACTGGATTCGTTCTCTTTAAGATATTTTTCATCATCCTCAGTCCTAAATGATGATATTACTGAATATCTTTGGCCTGTAGTGCAAAGATGTATGATTACTTGATGAATATCTTTGGCCTGTAGTGCAAAGATGAACAGGTGTTGAGATGAACATGACTAACAGGTGATACAAATGAATATCTTTGGCCTGTAGTGCAAAGATGAATATTTGGATAAAGATGATTATTAATTGATGTTACAGGGATAAAATATTGATGATGGACTTTTAAATCTTAGAAGATAGTAGAATTCTTTCTCTACTTGACTCTTCTAATGGTTTGTTGTTTCCGCTGCAGTTGTTGATCTAAAACTTATTGTCGATTATATTCTATCAGATTTTTCCCTGTTGAAGACTAACGATAATTTGTTGTATATATTATCTTAGTCATAATATTCTTTACTGGGCTAGTTGAGCTCACCCTTTTTGTTCCATTTTTCTTCTCAGGAGGTGAGAACATAGCAGGATCTAGTCGGGGTATGGAGTGATGGTTCTAGAAAGATGTTTTAGCAGTCCTCACTATTTCTGTAAAATAGTGTTTGAATAATTGTAATGAGGATTTATTTGAGTGTGGATATTGTCCAGAAGACAATATTTGTATTTAAACTCACAGTAAGTGTTGTCGTATTTTGCACGACAATTGTATTATTGAAGTTGTAGTTTGCTTTCTGTACCATGTATTTGGCGACTCAGGATGGGTGTTGTATACCTATTTTGTGGGCGTCACAATACTTGTAACCATATGACTTGAGGATACTTGTAAGCATATGATTAACATGTAAGCATACTTGTAAGCATATGACTTAAGCATATTTGTAACCATATGACTTGAGCATACTAGCTAGTAAGCATATAACTTATGCATACTTGTAAGCATATGATTAGCTCGTTAATATTATAAATGTTCACAACTACCCGACCAACAAAAAAATTTCGCCAGAATCTCCCCTATAATATGGACTAGCCACATGCACGACGGCATGCATATATGGTCATTTCTAGGCACCCAAGACACAAACCAAGAGAAATATACAAATTCCCAATATAATAAGACCAATCATAAACCATAAGTTGAGTCTTATCTATTGTGACAATCCGAGAATTTTGAATTTTTTTTATTATTATTATTAATTGCTTTAAGGTTCAAAATTAGAACCTAGACAGAAAATAAGTGTATGCGTTTGAGATTTTTAAGAAGGAATTTTGAGAATTTCAAAATTCTCTGAAGGATTTAGGTGAATTATTCAGGATTAAGGAAATACGTGATTATGTTCTGTGTATATGTGTACATGATGTGGTTAAGGGTCAAGGGTTGACCTGATAATCGATATCTGTATCAAACCCTAGGTATATATTCAGAACGTCAACGTTCGGTTAGAAAACCCTAGCGTTTAACAAGAAACCCTAGAAATCGGTTCTGGAAACCCTAATTTCAGTTCTGAAAATCTGAAAACCTAATTCGGTATGTGAAACCCTAAATTGGGAACTTAATTGCATAAGTGTAAATAATTATAAGATTAATTAGGGTTAATATAAACAAATTGGTTAGAAAACCCTAATTTCAAAATTTGAAACCCTAATTTCTGGTTTAGGAATCCTAATTTTATAATTCGGGAAAAACTAAGTGTTAATTTAGTGATTTAATGTTAATTAGGAAATATTAATCCTAATTTTATAGTTGTAAGTAATTAGAAAACCCTAATCTAATTACGAAAATTTAATTTCTATTTTAAAAAAATTAATTTTTCTATTAGAAACCCTAATTTTGGGTTGTAAACCCTAATCCGTGATATTGACCCTAATTACGTAGTTAACGATTATAATTAGGAAATACTAATCCTAATTAGCAAGATTTAATTAGTGATTAAGAAATTTTAATATAATTAGAAAATTCTAATTATAATTTAGAAATATTAATTTTCTATTTTTGAAAATTGAAATTCGAAAATGTTAGAAATTTAATTGCAAAGTTAAGGTTTAAATCCTAAACCCTAATTAGCTCAAACCCTAAACCCTAAGGGTTTGGTCAATTGTCCAAAATGACCATTCTAGAATTAAAATGGTATGGCAAATGGCCTTTGTGCCCTTTTGGCACATTCTTTAATAGGTGGCTTGCAAATATGGCCAAATCAAGAGTTGGTGAGCAACTCAATTGACTTTGTGACTTCTACATCTCAGCCAAATCTAATCTGAGAGGACACCTAGCAACATTAGGTTCAATGGATCCAAAACTTAGAGAGTTAAGTAAGAAAATACTTACTTTAAGTCTCATTATTGCCAAGCCCATTATCTCTCTTCATTTTCGGGAACTTAGAGAGAGAGTGAGTGAGAAACAAAACCATTATCAGCTCTTAGCATTCCAAGAAACAAAACAAGGATCAAAAAATCAAAGATCAAGCAAGAAGGTATAAACCCTAAAAACCTAATTTTGATCTTGTATGCTAAGTTCATGTTTGTGTTTATGTGTTTTTATAAGTGTTAGAAGATGTTTCATGATGATCTATGATCATCTATCATAGATCCATAGCATCATAGGCTTTAAAAATTGAAGTTTTCAAAATCTGCTCAAGATCAATATTTGTGGTCTGACAAGCAATGCCAGGCGTCACGGATTCTTGTATGTTCATGATTTCTGTTGTTTTAAACATTTAATGGATAGCCTGTCATGTGGTCTTTTATCTGGAAGTCGAATCATAGCCACTACATAGCTAGATTGCATGTTATTCTCGGTCAAAACCAATTGACCGGGCATGACCGACTGATTTCTGGGTAACCCAAAAATCAAATATCAGCGTCTGACAACGTTTTATAACGCCAATATCTGTCAGTAATGATGTTGTTTGTTGATATGTTGGTAACCAGATTGTAACTTGTAAAATGTAGTCTAGACCCATGGCCTTAGATCTCTTAAACAACAAACAAATCGAACAGAATGGATGGTCAAAGTAGCCCATCTGACCACGAAGACTCTTTCTAGAATTTCCAAAAAGTGTATGAACACCGTTTCTGACCCCGTTTGACCGGATTAAATCTGGATATGGGGAAGTTGTTTCACTGATATGTTGATATAGTTATGTTCTATGACATGTGGACTATAGACTTGTACCATTATATCACAAGAATCATGACCGGAACCTAGATTAAACCGAACAACTAGATGGCCACTCGAACTGCCTGGGTTTCTGGAAAACCCAGGTGACGTCTGACAGAGACTTTGGGAGATCCGATCTCCTTGTATGTTTGTTGTATGACCAAGTTGATGATTTCTAGTTGTAGTATTACATTGGTACTACTATATTAACACCATAAGCGACCAATAATCCATCAAGAACACAGCTTAAATTCTGGTCAAACCATTCACCCTCTCAACTGACATGAATTTCTGGAAATTGGCCAAGAACACCAAGAACACATTCAGCGACGCTTTTTGTCGCTTAATGTCCCTTTAGTGACAGTTGTATTATTATTTAATTTCTAATTTCTGAAAATTATTAAATAAATTGAAATAAATGGTTTTTAATTATTAAAAATACAAAATAAATTTCGAAAAATTATTTTAAATGCTGAAAAATAATTTTTAATTATTTAGAGTATATTTCATAAATATTTAATATTTTTGGAATATAAATGGTATTTAATTTATTTAATTCTAATATTAAATAAATGATTTAAAAATGTTTTTAATTCATGAAAAATAATATTAATGTATAAGAAAATATTTAAAGATATTTTCAGTGATTTTTAATATTTTGTGATGAATTTCATTAATTAATTATTATTAATGATAGTTAATTTATTTAATAACTATATTAAATAAATTATGGAAAATAGAATAAATGATTTAAAAATCATATAAAAATGATTTAAGTGTTAGAAAAATATTTTAAGTTATAAAATATAACTTTTGATATTTTGTCATGAAAATATTAATATTTTAATATTAAAAGCAATTATTGGATAATGAATGTAAGTGTTTAAAAATCATATAAATATGATTTTAAGGTATTAAAAATACTTTGTGATATTATAAATATATTATAATATTATGACATGTATTTCATTAATATTTGATAATAAATAAATATTAATGATAATGGGATTATGTGGTATTTAATTCATTTAAATACGAGTTTAATGATTGAAAAATCATGAAAAATGATAATAATTATGTGAAAATTATTATGAGACTTAGAAAAATATTTTGACTGATATTAAAATTATCTGAGTTAATTGTTAAGTGTTAGGCAGAGTTTAATTGAACTTCAACTCGAAGTTTTGTTCGACTAGACCGTCGGGATGTCAGATTTATGTCGGGTTCAACTCAAACTGCAATAGTTTGACTTGACACCGAGTCCTATGTGTGTTATAGACTAATAGAGCTATGTGTTATGTGTTATGTGTTTAGGTTATTCTATGTTTATATATATATAATAGTATTATACTGTGATAATATTATTCTAATATTGGAGATCTATATTACTAATATTAGGTCTTCGAATAAAGTGATATAAATTGCGTAGCGGTAATCAACGGTTCAGGCAAGTTTGTTTTACTTAACTCTACTAAGAGTGTTTCATTCGGATATGCTTATGGTTAATCATTGCTAATTACCATGTATAATTTGTACTCTGTATATATTGCATGCATAAGTCAGGTATGAAAGGTTGATCACCTTCATTACCAGTTGGTTCAGATATATTTGTTCATGTATAATACTTGTTCAGTCATAAATTTGTTCTTGCTAGTTCACAATTATATTGTTGAATTATAGCCAGCTCATTATTCAGATTCTTTCAACCATGATATATCATTATATTATTGAATTTAAACTTGCTGGGCAATCCTTATGCTCACCCTTGCTATATCATGATAAAACATTGCAGATTAAAACGAACGTGTCGGATACAAGGAAAGGTTAAAGACAGATCCAGCGTTAGGATATGTGTGCAGCTAAATTGTATAAGTGTTGTATTTTAAGGTTATGTGTTAAGTAAGTTATGTAATGTGTATTAAGTTAAGGTTACTCGACCTTGGGGAAAAGTGTGTAAGTTTAATGTATAAACAATTTATGTTTATATCTTCCGCAAATATAGTAATAGTGATAGAATGATCAAATCGGATCCGAGGCGATTTAGGACCTGGATTCAGGGCCCTCACAGTTGGTATCAGAGCTGTAGGTTATGAACCTTAGGTAGGAATACTTGAGATTAATAACCGCAGTGATTAGGATAAGATCTAACTCACATAGAGTTAGTTGGTCTGTAAGATTCAAAGACGAATCTCGGCGAGTTATAAGATACAGAGTTCCCTAACTCTGGTAATAAAGTTGAACAGTAATGGTGAATAGATAGAGTCTAAAAGACTAAAAGTACAGTAATAGAAGATCGTAAAACAAAACGATCAAGACATAGAAATGAATCGTAATATATACGATGCGATCACCCCGTGATTTAATAAGGTGATAACAGGAAGAAGAGTCAATCTAATGATTGAAAAGTTACAGCAAAGTTTGCTGTGTGGCAGTTGTACTATGAAATTATACTATGAAAACTCATAAAAGAGTTAAGGATTATGAATACGGATTAAATAAAATTCGTATTGAGAAGGGTGTTAGTGTTAGGTGGGGATTCAATTGAGGACTCATGTCAGCAGCTGAGTTGTATGATTTCTTGTATGGGCGAGAAATTGTACTTGGTATAAAAACTACTTAGTTCTGACAATGATAATCATTGAAATGTTTTTGTCGCGCTATTTGATATATGCATGTTAAGAGGGTGATTCCTTTCTCATGTGTATAATAGATAGATAGGTCATAGGTAGAGGATATAAGGTTAAGTACGAGTTCTTAAAACTCATACTTATGTGACATTCTTGACTCATAGTTATATGAAATATTTATGAACCCCTCAGCGAACGGACGCCAAAGGTCAGACTAGGACAAGATCTTAAACTCATATGATTGTGGCAAGTAAATGAACTCATAAGTGTGGTTTTACGAACTGGGTGTAGTTGTGTATAAATGAAGAATTGAGGATAATAGGAACAAATAGATTGTTAAGCAAATGATTATTAGTGGAGACATAAGTTTTCCAAAACTCCTAGCTATGCTAGATTTCGAAACGATTGACATCAAGCTAAATACGCAATATGTGCCTTTAAAAAAAATATGTAGACTCGTAATCATTTTTGAAACGGTTTAAAGTATAGTCTATGCTACTTATTTCAGCTAGATGCAAATGATTTGAAATATCAAAATATATTTTATTTATCATTTATGTACCATGTAACCTGGTGCAGAGATGATAAAAAGTTGATGGAGTTGTAAACACAGGAATACTTAGTGTGAATTTGATCTAAAGTCGATGTTCCACTATTGTATGATGTGTTATGACAAAGTCATATAATGACGGCATCCTCAAACGGACTGTTAATACAGTACGGCATCATGACGTCATTCTCAAAAATATTTTCAAAAGTTTAATTTGCCAACGGGGTTTGGCTACACTTTAATAATTCGATTGAATTAAATTATTAATATGAGTCTATGCTATTTGATTCAGCTAGACTAATGTTATGAAAACTCTAACTGTTCATTGAAAAAAATTTCCCGACCCAAATTGTTTTGGTGCGGAATCCTATGATAAGTCTGAGGTGAACAACCCTGAAAATGGGGATATACTAATTGGATAAAATATTTCAATCTAAGAACGCATATAGTCGTTCTGATTACTAAGGTACAATAGATTGATCATCTAAAGTACCCGCATTGGTAGTTTACCTTCTTTGTGATTGTAAATATACTGTTAACCTTTGTACGGGGTAGATTACCTTTTTCTTAATTGAAATAGGTAGCAGGTAGTAATACCTATAAACCTCAGTAGTTCATGGTCTATATGACCCCTCAGCACAATTTGAAAATTTTTACTCTTGTGAGAGATGTATTGGGTAGCATGTGATAATGTGTGTGAATGGTGTAAGCAGTATGGTGTATGGTGTAAGGTGTAATGTAAATTTCGGGGACGAAATTTTTAGAAGAAGTGGTGAATGTGACAACCCGAGAATTTTGAATTTTTTTTTTTTTTTTAATATTAATTGCTTTAAGGTTCAAAATTAGAACCTAGATAGAAAATAAGTGTATGCATTTGATATTTTTAAGAAGGAATTTTGAGAATTTCAAAATTCTGTGAAGGATTTAGGTGAATTATTCATGATTAAGAAAACACGTGATTATGTTCTGTGTATATGTGTACATGATGTGGTTAAGGGTCAAGGGTTTACCTGATAATGGATATCTGTATCAAACCCTAGGTATATATTAAGAACGTCAACGTTCGGTTAGAAAACCCTAGCGTTTAACAAGAAACCCTAGAAATCAGTTCTGAAAACCCTAATTTCAGTTTCGAGAATCTGAAAAACTAATTCGGTATATGAAACCCTAAATTGGAAACTTAATGGCATAAGTGTAAATAATTATAAGATTAATTAGGGTTAATATAAACAAATTGGTTAGAAAACCCTAATTTCAAAATTTGAAACCCTAATTTCTGGTTTAGGAATCCCAATTTTATAATTCGGGAAAAACTAAGTGTTAATTTAGTGATTTAATGTTAATTAGGAAATATTAATCCTAATTTTATAGTTGTAAGTAATTAGAAAACCCTAATCTAATTACGAAAATTTAATTTTTCTATTAGAAACCCTAATTTTGGATTGTAAACCCTAATCTGTGATATTGACCCTAATTACGTAGTTAGCGATTATAATTAGGAAATACTAATCCTAATTAGCAAGATTTAATTAGTGATTAAGAAATTTTAATATAATTAGAAAAATCTAATTATAATTTAGAAATATTAATTTTCTATTTTTGAAAACCGAAATTCGAAAATATTAGAAATTTAATTGCAAAGTTAAGGTTTAAACCCTAAACCCTAATTAGCTCAAACCCTAAACCCTAAGGGTTTGGTCAATTGTCCAAAATGACCATTCTAGAATTAAAACGGTATGGAAAATGGCCTTTATGCCCTTTTGACACATTCTTTAATAGGTGGCTTGCAAATATGGCCAAATCAAGAGTTGGTGAGCAACTCAATTGACTTTGGGACTTCTACATATCAGCCAAATCTAATTTGAGAGGACACCTAGCAACATTAGGTTTAATGGATCCAAAAATAAGAGAGTTAAGTAAGAAAATACTTACTTTAAGTCTCATTATTGCCAAGCCCATTATCTCTCTTCATTTTCGGGAACTTAGAGAGAGAGTGCGTGAGAAACAAAACCATTATCAGCTCTTAGCATTCCAAGAAACAAAACAAGGATCAGAAAATCAAAGATCAAGCAAGAAGGTATAAACCCTAAAAACCTAATTTTGATCTTGTATGCTAAGTTCATGTTTGTGTTTATGTGTTTTTATAAGTGCTAGAAGATGTTTCATGATGATCTATGATCAACTATCATAGATCCATAGCATCATAGGCCTTAAAAATTGAAGTTTTCAAAATCTGCTCCAGATCAATAATTGTGGTCTGACAAGCAATGTCAGGCGCCACGGATTCTTGTATGTTCATGATTTCTGTTGTTTTAAACATTTAATGGATAGCCTGTCATGTAGTCTTTTATCTGGAAGTCGAATCACAGCCACTACATAGCTAGATTGCATGTTATTCTCGGTCAAAACTCGTTGACCGGGCATGACCGACTGATTTCTGGGTAACCCAGAAATCAAATATCAGCGTCTGACAACGTTTTATAACGCCAATATATTTCAGTAATGATGTTGTTTGTTGATATGTTGGTAACCAGATTGTAACTTGTAAAATGTAGTCTAGACCCATGGCCTTAGATCTCTTAAACAACAAACAAATCGAACAGAATGGATGGTCAAAGTAGCCCATCTGACCACGAAGACTCTTTCTAGAATTTCCAAAAAGTGTATGAACACCGTTTCTGACCCCGTTTGACCGGATTAAATCTGGATATGGGGAAGTTGTTTCACTGATATGTTGATATAGTTATGTTCTATGACATGTGGACTATAGACTTGTACCATTATATCACAAGAATCATGACCGGAACCTAGATTAAACCGAACAACTAGATGGCCACTCGAACTGCCTGGGTTTCTGGAAAACCCAGGTGACGTCTGACAGAGACTTTGGGAGATCCGATCTCCTTGTATGTTTGTTGTATGACCAAGTTGATGATTTCTAGTTGTAGTATTACATTGGTACTACTATATTAACACCATAAGCGACCAATAATCCATCAAGAACACAGCTTAAATTCTGGTCAAACCATTCACCCTCTCAACTGACATGAATTTCTGGAAATTGGCCAAGAACACCAAGAACACATTCAGCGACGCTTTTTGTCGCTTAATGTCCCTTTAGTGACAGTTGTATTATTATTTAATTTCTAATTTCTGAAAATTATTAAATAAATTGAAATAAATGGTTTTTAATTATTAAAAATACAAAATAAATTTCGAAAAATTATTTTAAATGCTGAAAAATAATTTTTAATTATTTAGAGTATATTTCATAAATATTTAATATTTTTGGAATATAAATGGTATTTAATTTATTTAATTCTAATATTAAATAAATGATTTAAAAATGTTTTTAATTCATGAAAAATAATATTAATGTATAAGAAAATATTTAAAGATATTTTCAGTGATTTTTAATATTTTGTGATGAATTTCATTAATTAATTATTATTAATGATAGTTAATTTATTTAATAACTATATTAAATAAATTATGGAAAAATAGAATTAATGATTTAAAAATTATATAAAAATGATTTAAGTGTTAGAAAAATATTTTAAGTTATAAAATATAACTTTTGATATTTTATCATGAAAATATTAATATTTTAATTTTAAAAGCAATTATTGGATAATGAATTTAAGTGTTTAAAAATCATATAAATATGATTTTAAGGTATTAAAAATACTTTGTGATATTATAAATATATTATAATATTATGACATGTATTTCATTAATATTTGATAATAAATAAATATTAATGATAATGGGATTATGTGGTATTTAATTCATTTAAATACGAGTTTAATGATTGAAAAATCATGAAAAATGATAATAATTATGTGAAAATTATTATGAGACTTAGAAAAATATTTTAACTGATATTAAAATTATCTGAGTTAATTGTTAAGTGTTAGGCAGAGTTTAATTGAACTTAAACTCGAAGTTTTGTCCGATTAGACCGTCGGGATGTCAGATTTATGTCGGGTTCAACTCAAACTGTAATAGTTTGACTTGACACCGAGTCCTATGTGTGTTATAGATTAATAGAGTTATGTGTTATGTGTTATGTGTTTAGGTTATTCTATGTTTATATATATATATATATATATATATATATATATATATATATATATATATATATATATATATATAATAGTATTATACTGTGATGATATTATTCTAATATTGGAGATCTATATTACTAATATTAGGTCTTCGAATAAAGCGATATAAATTGCGTAGCGGTAATCAGCGGTTCAGGCAAGTTTGTTTTACTTAACTCTACTAAGAGTGTTTTATTCGGATATGCTTATGGTTAATCATTGCTGATTGCCATGTATAATTTGTACTCTGTACATATTACATGTATAAGTCAGGTATGAAAGGCTGATCACCTTCATTACCAGTTGGTTCAGTTATATTTGTTCATGTATAATACTTGTTCAGTCATAAATTTGTTCCTGCTAGTTCACAATTATATTGTTAAATTATAGTCAGCTCATTATTCAGATTCTTTCAATCATGATATATCATTATATTATTGAATTTAAACTTGCTGGGCAATCCTTATGCTCACCCTTGCTATATCATGATAAAATATTGCAGATTAAGACGAACGCGTCGGATACAAAGAAAGGTTAAAGACAGTTCCAGCGTTAGGATATGTGTGCAGCTAAATTGTATAAGTGTTGTATTTTAAGGTTATGTGTTAAGTAAGTTATGTAATGTGTATTAAGTTAAGGTTACTCGACCTTGGGAAAAAGTGTGTAAGTTTAATGTATAAATAATTTATGTTTATATCTTCCGCAAATATAGTAATAGTGATAGAATGATCGAACCGGATCCGAGGCGATTTAGGACCTGGATTCGGGGCCCTCACATCTATAAAATCAAAGAAACAATAATTGCTACCCTAAGGCAAGTGTGAAAAGGATTTGCTCCAAGAAAGTAGTATAGCATTAACTTGTATTTGTATTTATATGGAAGAAATTATTTTTATTAAAAAAAGGAAGAAAATTAATACTGACCATATGTATGGTCTGTGGTGAAACCGTACACAAGGTGTACATGCGCTTGTTCAGTCTAATCAGTATGGTATTATGCTTTTAGTGAGACAGGGTTTAAAATGTAATTTTCCCAAGATTAAAGATACATTCATATTATAGAAAATAAAGTCGCATGAAATTTTTAACATGTCATTGCTTATATACTTGAGTATTATACTACTACATTTCTAGCAGAATAATAAGAGTGTATTTGGAAAAGTGAAATTTTCCTTAGAAGTTGTCTTTTAGAGATGTTTCTCTAATTTGTGGAAGTAATATAATCTGTCAAAGACATGGAAGTACGACTATTTAACTAATTTAATCCCTTCATATAATGTTCAACTTGTCCACTGTTCAATGCCAAATTTCAATTCTTTTCCAGTTCTATCAACGTTCCTCCAAAAACCTGTCTACATTTACTTATTATGTATATTATGATAAAAACTAGTTTGATACTTAAATTTTCTTACGAAGTGGAAACCACAACCACTACCCTTAGGGTATGTCCACTAACCATCAAGTGCACATAATACCCCATTAATCAAGCATAGCAGGTAATTCCATAGTAAACTATGTGTGGGTGACCAGAGGATATATTACTTTTGTAGAGTATTGAACACATGACCTATGCTTTGAAAGACCTTTTCAGTAGGGTTTACTATCACTTGAGCTAACAACTTGGGGTTATTGGTTTGATAGTTTATTGATCTCGTCTGCCTTAGTTAAATTACAAGAAAGTAAGAATAGTTTAATGAGTACTTGAAGGTAGATAAAGAATATGACGCCAACCATATATAGAAGTTCAAGCATAAAACCAAAAAGAAAATTGAAAATGGATAAAGCACTTTGTCCCACTGGTGGTAATTACTAATTACCAAAGTAACAAATAGATTTAATATGGGTAGTGATATGTGCACACCCTAGATTACTAGTTGCACACCCAAATACAAGTAAATGCCTAATTTTTCCTTACTAAATAAGAAAATTATAAGTAAGCTGGGCTTTCTTCTAATTAAACACAATCACCATATCTCAACATAACCAAAAAACACATTTAGTGAGTAACTAAAGTAGGATATGTATGCTTGTGTTTGAGAGACATTATACAGATGAGCATAATTCAAATCCCATTTGGAAATACATATATGAATTGTAAGTAGAGAATTATTAGTATGTATGAGAGGAGAGAGAGAAAATACGTGGATGAGATCGGCTATGAAGAAGAAAAACCCACCAATCGCGCGAGGAGTAGCCAACACCAATTGAAGGAGTAGCAGCAACCAGTTGAAGGAGTGGCAGCAACCACCAGTCGCGCGAGGATTAGCAACAACCACCAGTCTCTTCTCCCCCTTCTCTCTCTTCTCCCTTTTCGGTCTCCCTCTTTCCTTTTCCTTTCTGATTCTGCTACTGTCGAGTGAAAGACTGATAGATTAAATTGATCAGCGACTGGCATCAGCGACCATATGCGGTCGCTAAATTTTAATGATGTGGAAGTATCAGCGACCGAAGGCGGTCGCTGATGGTGAGAGGTCGCAACAAACCAGCGCGCCAACATTTCGTGCCAATTTTTTTGGTGGTAAAATTGAACCAGCGTTCAACTAGCGACCGCAGACGGTCGCTAACATAAGCTAGCAACTATATTCAAGATCGGTCGCTAATGTCGGTCGCGACTAATCCTATCTGTGACCGTAAGTGCGGTCGCTGATTTTGTTGGTCGCTGTTAGAGCATTTTCTTGTAATGTTCATTGTTCTCTTAAGGAAATGAGAGCATAGCCGGAACTAGTCGGGGAATGGAGTGACGGTCCGAGATGGTGGCTGTAGTAGTCCTCACTATTTTATAAAATAGTATGATAATAATTGTAATGAGGACTCCATTTGAGTTTGGAAATTGTCTACGAGACAATATTCGTGTTAAAACTCTTAGCTATGTTTTTCGTATTTTACACAATAGTTGTATAATTAAATTTGTATTTGAATTTTGTACTATGTATTTGGCGACTCAGAATAAATTGTGTATACTTATTTTAGAGGCGTCACAAGCATCTTCAACTTCAATTAAACAAAAGTGAAAAAAATTGAAAGATCGATCACTAAAGTAAAAAAAGTTCAATAGTTTAGGGTAGTAATTTATATTGAAGTCTAATTTTTAATTACACGTAAATATTGATTAGCCTAGTCAGCGGAACCACATCATTAATCTATAACATGATAGATTCAATTGAACGAAAGTGCAATTTTTTTTTGATAATTTAATGACACTTGATTAAAAAAATTGAAAAGTTAATCACCAAAATAAAAAAAGATCAATAGTTTAGGCTAATTTTTTTATATTTAAGCTTACTAAACATATTTAAAAAATGTGTCAAGAAAAGTGTTTAATTTAGAATTATGCACTGTGCATGTCTAATTAAATTATAGCGTGAAAATATATTATCTTTTTAAAATTTTGTTTAAAATGTCTGTTAAAAATCACTCTTATCTATACTTGGACCGTCCTAACAACAATAACCACCCCTCCCCCCCCCCCCACCCTCCACCCCACCCCACTCCACTCTTCTCTTTATAATTGGTTTCTTTTCTCCCGTCATTTTTGACAAAAAATGTAAATCAAGGTGGGTGTATGAAATAGCCAAACACATTATTTGAGACACAATTTGCGACAAAAAATTTAATACCAACATTACTTTATCTTATTACGAGTAAACTATCATATCAAAACATATGATAAGAAAATTAATAAACTTACGTCGAAATATAATAAGTATTTTTCACATTATTTCTTTTGCATGAATACATAATTACTTAACTTAGGATATATCATTGCAAATTTACAACTATTATGAGTCCTAATTCAACCTCATAAAAAGAAAGGAAAATAAGACATCTTCGGAATGTAAATAAGAGTTTGAGATAGTAGTTGCAATATCATTACATCATGAACAATACTATGAGTGTTTCTATGCGTTCAGGGGGTTTGGATAGAAAAATTAGACCGGAATAACAAAATCAATTTGTTCCCGCTAACAACTGGACAATACAATCAATTTGTTTGCGGGAACAAATTGATTTTGTTCTTTCGGTCCAATTTTCCTGTCCAAAATTCCTGTCCACATATACTTATTGATACTATATACGTAACTACATTCAAGTTGAGGGGAGATTAGTTCATGTACCTAGTCCAGAACTTCGGCCAACATTTCACATTTTCCCTTACTACAATGCAAGAA
The DNA here is from genome assembly GCA_016801055.1 of Panax notoginseng. Lineage (NCBI taxonomy): Eukaryota > Viridiplantae > Streptophyta > Magnoliopsida > Apiales > Araliaceae > Panax > Panax notoginseng. The sequence continues at coordinate 68,428,392 of CM029019.1, forward strand.
TTTTCAATAAAAATCTTCATCGAATAAATTTAAGTATGGAACTAAAGGCGTATGTTCATGAAACTCTTCTTCATCATCTTCATTGGTTATCTCAGGAATTCTCCAACCCAAATGCCGGATATAGACTTTATCATAGGCGTCAATATTCAATCCGGAAGCTAAAAACAATTCTACCTCTTCCACAAACCTATCTGTTCTACCTGTTAAAAAGGGTCTCGCTGCTTGTGAGACTGACACCTTAAATTCTTCCTGTTTTGTTTGAGGCGAATCTCTGGGAACTTTTTTCTCATTTCTGCAACAAGCAGGGTGAAAATTGTTGTCATAAGTGAAGCAATCATTTAGTAAGATTATAATAATCATCATTTGGATTAGCTACTAATTAACTATCTGTGAAGGGAAAAATGGAAAATATTTTTACTCATTATCTATAGATGGATCAAAACAATTTGAAAATTATTATTTTTTTGATAACAAAATAATGTGAAGATTTCCCCTACAAAGAATTTGCTAGTTCCGTGATCAACTTTATTTCAATCGATTCTCTATTCATGTAAATTGTATCAATAGATAATTAGATATTACCTTTTCAGGGAGACAATCATTCCAAGTATGTGATGCACAATGATATCAACATCTTCCTCCTGCATATTACACAGAGAAGATCACACAAGCAAGCCTCAAAGTCATGCTTGGAGTGATTAAAGAATTGTTATAATGAGTTTGATGGGTATCCAACTTTTAAGAATATTTTGATGATAACAAATAATTAATAAATAGGATAATTAAAAAGGGTAGAATCATCTCCATAGGATTTATTCTATAATTGTTTTTGAATTATCTTATTTTCTTTGACCAAAAATATTTTTCCAATCTTATTGAATTAATATTTTCTTGACCTTAATAATTTAATATCAAGTGTTAGAAAGATTAATTCATAAAGTAATATTTCCTAAGGCAAGGGCAAGGAGAACTCTTATTATTCCTAAATGATTTTTCTTCATTAAAGCGTTTAAAATAATATATATTATATATTCAATCTATTTTTAATATAAGAGCAAAAAGAAGTAAAAGGCCTTAGCCTTTTTGCTTTATCCGAAAATGGCTTGAAACTTGAAAATTGACAAGTATCAAGTGTGTGCCCATGTGAGGAATAATGCTTAAAGCCTTTTTTGTTTGTTTAACCGTTGGCTTCCAACTTGGAAAATGAAATGCATTAATTATATGCCATTGTGCAGGAGACAATCCCTTAGACAATCTATGTGCTGAGAGTTGAGAAAACATTTCTAACATGTGCTTGACTTAGAAGAAATGTAAGCAACATTTTTGCATGGGCTAAATTTCAAAAATGTCAGTATACCATTTCCTTGGTCCAATCCGTGTGATATTTTATACAAATCCATCCGATGCTTTCATTTTCAAAACAACAAATCCGAGCCTTTGGTTTTTCAAAATAACTTCCAAATGACCATTATACCCTTGGCTCAAAAATTCTATAAATAGGAGGCTTTTCGGTTCATTTCAAGTTGTAAATTTACATACCAAGAAAAACTCATTCTCTTTGCCTACATATGACTCTCTCTAAAGAAGTTTTCTCTCTATTCTACTCAAAGTTTTGATCTTTTGAAGAAAGAGAAAATTGGTTAAAGTATTTGAGATAAGTTATTGAATTGATTTATTTGAACGGTCTCATACTTGTTTCAATTTATAGATATACAAATATAAATTATTATACACATTTATATATATCTATATTTCATCTATTCATATCATATAAAAAGTAAGTACTTAGATACCGAGATTTGGAAAAATTCCTTAAATAAGGAAATCATCTAAACGGTCTTTAAAATCCTAAGTGGCCTTTTATAAATATAATGTATTTATATAAATATCGTAAAGTAGATCAGTACTTAGATATCGAGATTTGAAGATATTCCTTGACTAAGGAAATCATCCGAATGGTTTTTAAAATCCTAAGTGGTCTATCAAAAATATTTATATAAATATTAGTTGTGAAACTATAAATTTGATCAATATTTAGACACCGAGAATATAGCGGAGATATTCTTCTTAAGTGAGAAAATTAGCCGAACGAGGGCTCAAAGTCGTAAGTGGCCTTATTTAACGTATTCACATCATAAATCAAATATATTATTATATATATTTGAGTTAAACAAATTTATTTGTTATATCAAATATTATTTAATTGATTCATTTATTATACTTGATATCTATATCACAAATATTTGAACATAAATTCATCTATTCACAAAATACTTGTTGCATAATATAAAAGTTATTTAAACTTTTATATCACAAACGTCATTAAATATATCTGCTTAAAAAGAAGCATATCATTCACTATAAAAGTTATTTAAACTTTTATATCTGTTTGACATTGAAACACATTCTTTATTTATAAAGGAAAGATAAACATTTATAAATTTACACTAAATTATATATCTGCTTATACATACATAAGTATCTTTGATCTGAGCATAAATTAATATTTGCTTACACAGAAGCATATTCACACAAATATAAAAGTCTGTGAACTTTTACACATCTGATCTTTAATTGCTATTTGCTTATTTGAGAATCATCAAATATAAAAGTTATTTATACTTTATATATATATATATATATATATATATATATATATATATGCACTGAATTTTATCTGCTCATCCTAAAAGTAAAATTTTGTCCAATAGATTGTAACAAGGAAAAAAGGTAGCGATATTTAATTTTATATACCTGTAAAAAAGACGAGTAATTCTCTGACCAAGACCAGAGTCTTAGAGAGGTCAGCTGGGAGTTGAGTCTCTAGTGTACTTGTGAAGAGGTTGTCGTCTCAAATAAAGTAGAACTAAACTCAAAGGAAATGTGCAACTAAGCTTAAGGAGGGAGTTAGGAGCTTGCTGTTCAGGATAGTTAGTTGTGTATAGTTGTTGATCTTTAAAACTTTCTAAAGGTTTCTCTACCTGTTGAATGAATATTTATTACTGGGAGTAATAGGAACTCAAGTCCTTGAAAGAAACTTGAGACTTAAACATACCCGGGATGTATGTTGTGAACTAGACCAATTTCTGTGCATTGTGAGTGAATTTTTGTCTTGCATATTAATTTTTAACACTGTAAATTAATTAACTATAAATTCAAAAAAGCCTAAGATAATTTTTTAATCAGTAATAATCTATTCAACCCCCTTCTAGATTATTATTGGACTTTCAGAGTTGCTTTTCACCCATGAGGAGAACATTCATAATGGAGTACAGAAAATTTGAATTCTACTTTTTCTAACCAAGTAATACTAGAGAGAATGAGTTTTTGGCTTCTGTTTGTTTCGGTACATTTGTGCTGAAGAAATAGGAATGCTTTTCAAGGGGTAGAGCTATTGTTGTTAGGTTAAAAGGTTCAAGGGCCAAGTATGATTTGACATTTCGCCAATTTAAAAGGCAACAAAAGTTTGTGTAGCTTGTATTTGCATGGCCAACTCCTCTGGCATTGTCTGATGAGCTATAAAAAGGTAAACTAGGGAGGATGGTATACAAGTTACCGAGTTGGCATAGGGCCAGAGCATCAAACATAGATTTGAATCTTGCAGAAAAAAGACATAAAAAATAAAAAAATAAAATAAAATAGGGCTTCCCATTTAGATCTATTTGATATTCATTGGGCATGGTCTGATATATTTCCACTATATGCAATAGATTGGTCTAAAAGATTAACTAGTCTATTACAATGCCATGTATGACATAACGGAGAGATTTAATATTTATGAGAGAGCAAGAACTAGATATAACAATACAAAAAATGCACAGCCACCTAGTAAGAAAAAGAAACCCAAGAAAATAAAAGAAAGATACTGATGAATCTATGAACCTGCGTTAAAGCTTGAATTTCCCTTCTCAACCAGTTAAACAGCCACCGGTTCTGCTGAAAATATTTATTGGATTTCCAATACAGTGGAACACTGAATTTATCAGTTAAGGCACCTATTCAACAATCAATTTGTTGACATGTTAAAAATGTAGGTTAATCAGTTAACATCCCAGTATACAGGGGATACTAGAATTGATGAAATAAAGATGAGCAATACCTGGTTTCATGTAGTAGCACTGTAATCTATACTTGTGAGCTTTTGAAAAGAAAGCACTAGAGATGTCATGGGGTAGACAAAGTAAAACTTCTCAACAAATCAGAAAAAAAATAATATAAATGAACTATGTAAAAGGTATCATTTTCAGTAATCTTGTAAACGCCAAGAAAGTGTCAGTTAATTGCCCTGTACCTATTTCCAACATCCTCATTAATGTAATGCTGTTGAAAACAATATCCATCGTACCCGTGTATAATAGAAATATTTTCAGCCTGCGCATTATAAACATAGTAGTGTTAGAAATATTTTCAGCCTGCACATTAGAGGCACAGTAGTGTTAACTTACTTGAAAATTCAAACCACTTGTAGGAATGAAAAACTGCTGAAAGTTATTGAATTATAGAACAGAGGGAAAATAAAAACAATAGTAAGTCAATAATTAAGATAATATTTTCTTTTTCAATTTTCATGTATATTATACAATGTTCTAAAAGCGTTAGGCGGACCTAGGCGATGTAGGTAGCTTCGAGTGTCTAGGCCTTAAAAGCGGCAACTAGGCAGTTTTTTCAGGTTGTTTGGTTGGTATGGAATACGTTTACCCAAAATGTGGTATAATAGGATGACTATCTTAAAATATTGTTAATTCAAGATCACAACATGCGCTCAAGGAGCCTACGCCATACAATCGCATGGAGGCTCACAAGGTGCTCACTTTGTGACATCAGTTGACATTTTTTAGAATTTTATTACACATACTAATTAATAAGTGATGAGGATGGAAGCAAGAGAAATTTAATATTATTGGGTTATTATTATATATTATTTTTTATGGATAATTTTAATGTAGTTAGTTTATTTAGTAGATAATATTAGGATATATTTAATTATATTAGCAGAATACTCTAGAATATTAATTATTTAAGGTAGTAGATAATTACCAAGATTTTTTTTTTAATTTAATTAGGTTACTTAATATTTTACTTTACTTAGTCTTCAATTATTAGATTTTTTACTATTCTTATTGTTAACACCTGATTTTGTACGCCTGACGAAATCACCAAAACAGCAGACCAAAATAGCGCCAACGGTTAATTGTATTGTTGTGAAATCAAACTCACGAAATACATTCACATAAACATAAAGTATAAAGTAAGAACACAAGATTTACGTGGAAACCCAATTGGGAAAAAATCACGGAGAGAGAGTAATCCACTATAATAATATTGGGAGTACAAGTTGTGTATTTGTGTTGTATCACTTGTGCCCTTTCATATTCTGTTCTATTATGTTCTCCCTTCAACCCTAGCTTGTAGTCGCATATATAGAAGTCACCTCCCCCCATCCAACTAGGAGAAGGACTCCTTTTCTAGAATCACCTTATAACTACTGAATCCAATTAAGAGTAGAAGTCCTAATTAAACCTCCTTATTCCACCAAATAAGGAAACACAATCTTTCTTTAATAAAGACTCTCAATGTCAAAATAAATATATATTATGGGTCGACACTAAATCTATCCCATTAAATAAATTGGGTTACACATTGGCTAGACCCAAATAATCGCACTCCAACATTGCCCCCCAGTCTCTTATTTATAAGAACTTATAAATAAGACAGTATTCAAAAAGTCTCCATGGAATTTTTATCCTCGGAATTTTTATCCTCGGAATTTTTATTCTCGGAATTTTTACTCGGGATTTATATTCTCGGGATTTTTATCCTCGGGATTTTTATCTTCGCGAATTTTATTTTCGGGATTTTTAATCCTCGGGATTTTTATCCTCCGAATTTATATCCTCGGGATTTTTATCCTCGAAATTTATATCGGGATTTTTATCCTCTGAATTTATATCCTCGGAATTTTTATCATCGGGATTTTTATCCTCGAGATTTTTATTCTCGGGATTTATATCCTCGGGATTTTTATCCTCAGAATTTTTATTCTCGGGATTTATATCTCTGGGATTTTTATCCTCCGAATTTTTATCCTAAGAATTTTCATCCTTTCGGGAGATCAAAGTCTTCTCGAATGACGTTTGATGCTATTATTGTTCCCACAGACAGCGCCAATATTAACGCCTGATTTTGTACGACTGACGAAATCGCCAAAACAGCAGGCCAAAATAGCACCAACGGTTGATTGTATTGTTGTGAAATCAAACTCACGAAATACATTCACATAAACATAAAGTATAAAGTATGAACACAATATTTACGTGAAAATCCAATTGGGAAAAAACCACGGAGAGAGTAATCCACTATAATAATATTGGGAGTACAAGTTGTGTATTTGTATTGTATCTCTTGTGCCCTTTCATATTCTGTTCTATTATGTTCTCCCTTCAACCCTAGCTTGTAGTCGTATATATAGAAGCCACCTCCCCCCATCCAACTAGGAGGACTCCTTTTCTAGAATCACCTTATAACTATTGAATCCAATTAAGAGTAGGAGTCCTAATTAAACCTCCTTATTCCACCAAATAAGGAAACACAATCTTTCTTTAATAAGGACTCTCTCAATGTCAAAATAAATATATATTATGGGTCGACACCAAATCTATCCCATTAAATAAATTGGGTTACACCTTGGCTAGACCCAAATAATCACACTCCAACATTGCCACCCAGTCTCTTATTTATAAGAACTTATAAATAAAAGTATTCAAAAAGTCTCCATGGGATTTTTATCCTCGGAATTTTTATCCTCGAAATTTATATCCTCGGAATTTTTATTCTCGAGATTTTTATCCTCGGAATTTTTATCCTCGGGATTTTTATCCTCGAGAATTTTATTTTCGAGATTTATATCCTCAGGATTTTTATCCTCCGACTTTATATCCTCGAAATTTTTATCCTCGGAATTTATATCCTTGGGATTTTTATCCTCAGAATTTTTATTCTCTGGATTTATATCCTCGAAATTTTTATCCTCAGAATTTTTATCCTCCGAATTTATATCCTCGGGATTTTTATCCTCGGAATTTTTATCCTCCGAATTTATATCCTCGGGATTTTTATCCGTAGAATGTTCATCCTTTCGGGAGATCAAAGTATTCTCGAATGACGTTTGATGCTATTGTTGCTTGGTCCGCCGCCGAACCACGCTTGCGCCGTTTTTAATCACAGTTAACTCGAAGATTGGAAACCGTGCATCATGCATAGCTGTCGACTGCCACTTTTATTAAAAAACAATTTCATGGGCATGTCTTTTATATATCGGTTCCGCCTTCTCGCCGCAGTAAATTTGCACAAACAAGATGTAGTTATTAGCGATGTGAATCGCAGATTGTGACATGCTTGAAATCGCCCAAGAAATTCTTCCGTGCAGAAATAATAATCAAGAACTTCACACTTTTGACAAATTAAATTTGATGATTTTTTTAACATAATTTTGATTCCCACAGACGGCGCTAATGTTAACGCCTGATTTTGTACGCCTGGCGAAATCACCAAAACAGCATGCCAAAATAGCGCTAACAGTTGATTGTATTGTTGTGAAATCAAACTCATGAAATACATTCACATAAACATAAAGTATAAAGTATGAACACAATATTTACGTGGAAACCCAATTGGAAAAATACCACGGAGAGAGTAATCCACTATAATAATATTGGGAGTACAAGTTGTGTATTTGTGTTGTATCTCTTGTGCCCTTTCATATTCTGTTCTATTATGTTCTCCCTTCAACCCTAGCTTGTAGTCATATATATAGAAGCCACCTCCCCCCCATCCAACTAGGAGGACTCCTTTTTTAGAATCACCTTATAACTATTGAATCCAATTAAGAGTAGGAGTCCTAATTAAACCTCTTTATTCCACCAAATAAGGAAACACAATCTTTCTTTAATAAGGACTCTCTCAATGTCAAAATAAATATATATTATGGGTCGACACCAAATCTATCCCATTAAATAAATTGGGTTACATCTTGGCTAGACCCAAATAATCACACTCCAACACCTATATAACCAAATGTAATTCCTCATTATTATTAACTATTGAATGATTGATATTATTGAATTTTAAGTCATGTGTTTGTGGCTTTTAGCCTTTTATCTTCTTTTAATCTCCTTTATTCCTTATTTCCTCCTTGTCCTACATCATAATGGTATCAAGAGCCAAAAGTTCCTCATATATTTTGATTTCACTCAATTCCTTCCTACCCTAATTTTCTTGCCTATGTCAATTGTCGAAGTTCGCAAGAGTCGACACCAATATCCAAGACGACAACGTAGTCTCAAATATATTCAAATTTTTTTATCCTAAAAAAAACTGCTAGTGTTACTGTCCATCAGTGGCAAAATTATAAATCGGTACCCCAAGGTTTCTAAAACTTCCAACTCATCCCCCAAAGTTTCTGAAATTTTCAAATCAATCCTTATTTTCTTATTTTTTCTGCACTTGAACCTTAGACCCAATGTTTCTGAAATTTTCAACCCTAGGCCAAAAAAAACGAGTTTTGTTTTATTTTCTTTGCAAAATCATGGTTACTAATGCTGAGCTTGTATCTAAGATGGAAGGGATGTCCAAAAGTTATCGTGCAAGAATTGATTGGTTGTTTAGAGGCCCAAATGAAATCCTTAACGGAATCAATAAATGCTTTGCTCCAATTACACTAGTTTGATCGAGAAAAGGGTGAATCTTCCACTGTTTCAACGGCGATGAGGAACCGCAATTGTCAGAGACGTACAATGCTAATGACACTAATTGGGAAGAAACTCCGCGACAAGTCACTAGAAGATGTAATTGAAATTGAGAGCGAAATTGAGCATAAAGTTGATGTAATCCCAAAGCAACTTGATATTCCATATGAAGAAACCTACCATCAAGTCATCGATTTCGTTATCAACAAGAGCTCCAACCAGAAGCAATACAAACAAGTTCACTCCTTAATGTTTTCTGCATATCAATGTCTGTAAGGAGAACCAAAATTTCTTGCACGTTTGGAGTCTTGTTTGTGGAATATGGATTCTTCTATACTTAAAAACTAGCGGACAAGTTTTTTTTCAAAAGAGAGGAGAATGATGAGGATGGAAGCAAGAGAAATTAAATATTATTGGGTTATTGTTATATATTATTATTTATGGATAATTTTAATGTAGTTAGTGTTAGAGTTTATGCCCTAGAGGCCAATTCTTTGATGTAATTGCTTAACATTTTTGATATTATATTTGATTGAATAAATGAATTATTTTATTATGATTTTATTTACTACGTTATATAAATGTTAGCATAATAAAATTTCTTAGAATAGTGATACAATTTATATAGCTTCAAGTATGTGACTTGAACATGAGATCATATAATTATAATTAGTATCATTGCTCTTAAATGTCCCTAGTTGAGTTTCATTGTTAATGGGACGACAATAATACATTAAGACTAGTATGTGGATTGACTGATGGCCAAATCTCATTGGTCATAAATATATGAGATATTGAGTCAATGCATAGCTACATGTTAGAGAACAATGTACTGGACAGGCTCACCATGAGAATTCTACGTGGAGCATTATGCTAAGTGTCATTAGCAATTCTCATAGTGACAATGATATAATGATCCTCCGACCTGAAATCACTATATTACTACACAGGAATTTATGTACTTTGATATCATCAAAGGTCACCTTTAATAGGGTGGACAATAAAAGTGATTATTGGGTACATCATGAATTGTGTGAGGAATATGAGTGATCTAGATGGAATTTAACCCTCCTATATATTAGGGGTGATATTCATAGGCCTCTTGATTGAGTAGGACTATGAAATGCATGGTCATGCTCAAATAATGATTTTTTTCATATAGTCTACTCATTGATAAAGAAAACTTAGATTAAATTATGAAGAGTATGACACATTCCATGCCTCGAGTTTAATCTAGGATATCAAGGTTAAAAGGATTAAATTACATTGAAACATTGGTCACGAAAAGGTTGCATCGAATCACCGATCTTATTATTACTTGGGTAGCAGTGATGCATTACTAGATGCCGCTCACTGTTTATAATTTTATAATATGATTTTAAAATTATTGCAAACGTAATAATAACATATAGGGTCACACACTTAGAACGTAATTAAAAAGGGAATTAATTTAAATTGTAAGGATTTAAACATGTCAATATGATTGATAGTATTTAAATTACGAATTTAAATTAATAGAATAATTTGTATATATGTATATTAATTAAGACTTAATTAAGATATAATATATATAAATTCATATTTTACTTTTCTAATGTGATTAGGTTTAGATTAATTCCTTTTGACTGCTATATATATATAGCTATATATATATATATATATATATATATATATATGATATGTCAGCCGTTTTATATAGAGAATATAATAAACCTAAACCCTAGTCGCTCTTAGAGAGCCTAGAGAGAAACTTCAAAAATTTCAAATCCATGGTGGCTAGTACTGCGGCTCTCTTTGTTGTAGATCGTGTGACGATTCGCGGGGCGTTCGTGTGAATACCGTAGAGGCGCAATTCTATTGGATTGCGTTGAAGATTCGAAGTTGTTCCAGAATTTTTCCATCGTATCCATTCAAGCTCGAAAAATCGGTAAGAATCTAAACCTCTGAATTAATATGTTTTCGCATTGATCCTATTTTAGGGTTTCAGAAATTGTTTTTGAGAATTTTAAATTCCGCTGTGTTTGTGCCGAAATCTCTGCAGTGGCACTATTAATGTAACATTACATTAATATGTTTAATGTGTCATGTACACAACCTCAAAGAGATTTCCGTTAAGGAAATCAGTTTTGACATCCATTTGCCAGATTTTGTAATCATAAAAGGCTACAATAGCAAGTAAGATCCTGATGGATTTAACCGTTGCCACTGGAGATAATGTTTCATCATAGTCAACATCTTGAACTTAATAGTAAGGTCTCTAGTCTCTAGTCTCTCTCTAAGAGCGGCTATGGTTAATAGATTTATCTCTGGCACTGTCGTTTATATGGCCTAAACGACAGTGTCAGAGATATGTCGGATTTGAATCATTTGATTTAAATCGCTTTGTATTTATGTTATAGATAGGCATTTCTAAATCAAGAATATAAAGACCATTAAACAATTGGGGAACACCATAACATATTTCTTTAAGTAAAACGAACAATTGTTGTTCTTTATTAAAAATGAAAAACCTTTCTTGTCCAAACAAGAAACAGAAATAATATTTTTGCTCATAGCAGGCACCTAATAACAATCCTCTAATTCTAATACTAGCCCAGTGGGCAATGATAAATGATAAGTTCTTACAACTAATGCAGCAACTTTTGCTCCATTCCCAACTCGTAACTTAACCTCTCCTTTCACCAAAGTCCTACTCCTTTGGAGTTTTTGCACATTAACACAAATGTGAGAACCACATCCAGTATCCAATACCCATGATGTAAAAGTGGACAAATTGACTTCTATAACATGTATACCTGAATCAGAAGTCACACTTCATTTCTTTTTCTTCGGTTCTTCCAAATAAGCATGACAATTCCTATTCCAATGTCCAGGTTTTCCACAAAAGTGACAATCACCTTCTTTAGCCACCACGCCTTTAGGTTTTAAAGCCTGTTTGGTTTTGGAATTGGGTTTGGCACCAGATTTAAATCCTATCTTCTTCTTGCCTTTCCCCTTTCCCTTAGCATTCCCCTTTTGCACCGTCATTATAGGAGCGGGTCCTGCCTTTTTCATGTTGTTCTCGGCAATTCTCAACATGCTCAACAACTCAGTAAATGGTTTCTCAATTTCATTCATGAGGTAATTCATAACAAATTGAGAGTAGCTGTTGTTCAAAGATTGCAAAACAAGATCAGTTTGGGCTTACGGAGTCATCGAAAAACCCAACCTATCAAGGTACTCAATATACCCAATCATTTTCAGTACATATGGACCAACTGGATCACGTTCACCCATCTTGCAGTGATACAACGCTTTGCGTATGTCATACCTCTTCTATCGAGCATGCCCTCGAACAATTTCTTGAGATGCTCGATCATCTCATAAGCATCTATTAACTCATATTGCTTCTGAAGCTCAGAGTTCATAGTTGCTAGCATGAGACAACTCATGTCCAGAGCATCATCTTGATGCTTCTTGTAAGCATTATGCTATACACGTGGTGCAGTGTTAGCTGGTGCTGCAGGAATGGGCCCATCAAGGACATATAGCTTGCGCTCTTGTTTGAGGACAATTCTCAAGTTCCTTTGCCAGTCTAGGAAATTAACTCCACTCAGTTTTTCCTTCTCAAGGACTGATCGTAGTGAAAAATTATGTGTTGTTTGCTATTGATATCTACAATTTATAAGTGCAAAAATAATAAGTCAGATTGCAGAATTTCTAATATTATGTAATTAATAATAGTACATTCAAAATATATCTCCCACTATTTTATTCAAATTAATAGCCCTCACCATTAATTCGGAAAGCATTTTCTATTAAATCTTTCTAGTGAGTCAAGATCCATATTTCATTATGCCTTAAGTTAGCTTTGGCTAATATCTCAAAACACAATTATTTAGGTAGACAACCCCTTGTCAATTATATCATATATAACTCTTGGATAGTTTGGTGAACAACATTTGTTTCTAGTCCATCTAATGGTACCTGCCAAACTATATGCCTCTAAGTCCACAATCCTATTGAGATAACTTAGTTAAGTCGGGCCCAATGATTTTAACAGTTTGGATATCACAATTATCCTATTGCATCTTTACCAAGATAAATAGGGTACTTTGCTTTGGCAAACCTACATCCATCGATCAAGGTCTTGATGAGTGTTATTCATTGGAAGGCATTTGATTTAGACTTAATAATTTTATGAGGAATTTTATTAATTAATTTAGATCTCACCAATATTAATGTTACATTAATATGTTTCATATAGTCTACTCATTGATCAAGAAAACTCAGATTAAATTATGAAGAGTATGACACATTCCATGACTCGTGTTTAATATTATGTATATGAAACATATTCGAAGCTGTTCCAGAATTTTTCCATCGTATCCATTCAAGCTCGGATAATCAGTAAGAATCTAAACCTCTGAATTAATATGTTTTCGCATGGATCTCTACATTTAATTTTGCACTTTATTTATGCTTGTATACGATATGATATGATAAATAATGTGCATGGTTAATGAGATTAAAATTAGTGAGATCTAAATAAATTAATAAAATTCCTCATAAAATTATTAAGTCTAAATCAGATTAACACTCATCAAGACCTTGATCAATGGATGTAGGTTTGCCAAAGCAAAGTACCCTATTTATCTTGGTAAGATGCAATAGGATAATTGTGATATCCAAACTGTTAAAATCATTGGACCCGACTTAACTAAGTTATCTCAATGGGATTGTGGACTTAGAGGCATAGAGTTTAATAGGTACCATTAGATGGACTATAAACAAATGTTGTTCACCAAACTATCCAAGAGTTATATATGATATAATTGGCATAGGGTTGTCTACCTAAATAATTGTGTTTTGAGAGATTAGCCAAAGCTAACTTAAGACATAATGAAATATGGATCTTAGCTCACTAGAAAGATTTAATAAAAAATGCTTTTCGAATTAATGGTGAGGGCTATTAATTTGAATAAAATAGTGGAAGGTATATTTTGAATGTACTATTATCAATTACATAATATCAAAAACTCTGCAATTTGACTTATTATTTTTGCACTTAGAAATTGTAGATATCAATGGCAAACAACACATAATTTTTCACTACGATCAGTCCTTGAGAAAGAAAAATTGAGTGAAATTAATTTCCTAGACTGGCATAGGAACTTGAAGATTGTCCTCAAACAAGAGCGCAAGATATATGTCCTTGATGGCCCATTCCTGCAGCACCAGCTAACACTGCACCACGTGTAGAGCATAATGCTTACAAGAAGCATCAAGATGATGCTCTGGACGTGAGTTCTCATGCTAGCAACTATGAACTCTGAGCTTCAGAAGCAACTTGAGTTAATGGATGCTTATGAGATAATCAAGCAACTCAAGAAATTGTTCGAAGGGCATGCTCGACAGGAGAGGTATGATACAAGCAAAGCGTTATATCACTGCAAGATGGGTGAACGTGATCAAGTTGGTCCACGTGTTGAAAATAATTGGCTATATTGAGTACCTTGATAGGTTGGGTTTTTCGATTACTCTGGAAGCCCAAACTGATCTTGTTTTGCAATCTTTGAACAACAGCTACTCTCAATTTGTTATGAATTACCTCATGAATGAAATTGAGAAACCACTTACTGAGTTGTTGAGCATGTTGAGAACTGCTGAGAACAACATGAAAAAGGCAGGACCCGCTCCCATAATGATGGTGCAAAAGGGGAAAGGCAAGAAGAAGATAGGATCTAAATCTAGTGCCAAACTCAATTCCAAAACCAAACAGACTTTAAAACCTAAAGGCGGGGTGGCTAAAGAAGGTGATTCACTTTTGTGGAAAACCTGGACATTGGAAGAGGAATTGTTATGCTTATTTGGAAGAACTGAAGAAAAAGAAAGGAAATGTGACTTCTGATTCAGGTATATATGTTATAGAAGTCAATTTGTCCACTTCTACATCATGGGTATTGGATACTGAATGTGGTTCTCACATTTGTGTTAATGTGCAAGAACTCCGAAGGAGTAGGACTTTGGCGAAAGGAGAGGTTAACCTACGAGTTGGGAATGGAGCAAAAGTTGTTGCACTAACCGTAGGAATTTATCATTTATTTTTGCCCACTGAGCTAGTATTAGAATTAGAGAATTGTTATTATGTGCCTGCTATGAGCAAAAATATTATTTCTGTTTCTTGTTTGGACAAGTTTTTTCATTTTTAATAAAAAACAACAGTTGTTCGTTTTACTTAAATAAAATATGTTATGGTGTTGCACAATTGTTTAATGGTCTTTATATTCTTGATTTAGAAATGCCTATTTATAATATAAATACAAAGCGATTTAAATCAAATGATTCAAATCTGACATATCTCTGGCACTGTCGTTTAGGTCATATAAATGAGAAACGCATATCCAAACTCCATAAAGATGGGTTTTTGGATTCATTTGATTTTGAATCATACGAGAAATGCGAGTCTTGTTTTTTAGGCAAGATGACTAAAGCCCCTTTCACTGGACAAAGTGAACGGGCTAGCGATGTATTGGGACTTATACATAGTGATGTATGTGGACCCATGAGTTCGTTAGCTAGAGGTGGGTTTTATTACTTCATTACATTTACTGACGACTTCAGTAGATATGGATGTGTATCTTATGAGACACAAATCCGAATCCTTTGAAAAGTTCAAGAAATTCAAGAATGAAATTCAAAACCAATTTCGCAAAAGCATAAAAGCCCTTTGATCCGATCGAGTAGGTGAATACTTAAGCCAAGACTTTGATGACCTTCTAAAGGAGTGTGGTATTATATCACAGCTCACTCCACCTGAAACACCATAATGGAGTGGTGTGTCTGAGAGGAGGAATCGCACCTTGTTGGACATGGTACGATCAATGATGAGTCACGCAAATCTTCTAATAAACTTCTGGGGTCATACCCTAGAGACAGTCATTGTTCTAAAAATCCCAGCCTAGGTCCACCTAGGCGCTAGGCCCCCCCTTGGCGCCCCACCTAGGCGCTAGGCCCCCCTGACGCCTCACCTAGGCCCAAGGCGGCAAAAAAATCCCTCTAAGAAATTAGGTGGGGCCTAGGCGGAGAGTTTTTTTTTAATTTTAATAACTACCCAAACCAGATCTTGATATATTTATTTTTCTAATGATTTACCATATTCATAATACAGATTGTAGTATATCAAATCACAACAAAAAGTGAACAATAATAAGTCAAAATGTATAATTTTATTATAGTTGTAATTTTTTGAACTTGTACCAACTTCAAATTATATAAATGATGATACATTTGTAATATTTAGTTTAATTCAATATAATTATTAAATTTATGTTTAGTTTCTTAAGTTTTAATATTGAATTAAATTTTTGAAATTTTAAATTTTATTATTTAATAGCAATCTTGTTTATGAATAAAACGAATAAGTTAAAATTATGTTTGAACTTTGAACAATTGAATGTTTGTGTTTGAACTTTAAGCAAAGGCTTTTATTATCTTTATTATAGATTGTTTTACTTTATATTATTATTTTGTTTGAATAAATGTAAGATAAAATATTAAAATTGACTTCAAATAAAAAATCCTGCCTAGACCTCCTAGGCGCTAGGACCCACTCGGCCGCCCGCCTCCCGCCTAGCGTCTTCTAGAGCATTGAAGACAGCTGCATTCACACTTAACCGCCATATGAGATGTGGACTGGGAAACGTCCTAGTATGTCGTTAATGAAGATTTGGGCTTGCGAGGCGTTTGTAAAACGTCTGGCTTCTGACAAGCTCGGACCCAAATCTGACATAATTTTGTGGGATACCCAAAGGAAACAAAAGGATATTATTTCTACAAACCTTCTGAGAACAAAGTGTTTGTTGCTTGAACTGGTATTTTTCTAGAAAGAATTTTTCTCTAAAGGAAATAGTGGGAGGAAAGTAGAACTCGAAAAAATATGAGAACCACAAAATATCATTGAACCTGAGTTGGAACGTGAGCAGGAACCACAAGATATTGTAGAAAGTGAACCTGCTCAAATTACATGAGGCATTCGTAGATTTGGTAGGACACGCCACGAGCCCGAGAAATATTATGGATTTCTTGTAACTCAAAACGGCAATGTGATGCTCACAGATCAGGATGAGCCTGCTTCCTACCAAGAAGCTATGAATGGACCAGATTCTGAGAGATAGCTTGAAGCCATGAAATCTGAGATGGACTCCATGTATACTAACCAATCAAGTATGGACTTTGGTTGATCCACCCGAAGGGGTAAAACCAATCGAGTGCAAGTGGGCTTTCAAGAAAAAAACCGACACGGATGGTAATGTACAAACCTATAAAGGCCGACTGGTAGCAAAAGGTTTCAAACAAGTTCAAGATGTTGACTATGATGAAAACTTCTCTCCAGTGGCAATGGTTAAATCCATCAGGATCTTACTTGCTATTGCAGCCTTTTATGATTACGAAATCTAGCATATGGATGTCAAAACTGCTTTCCTTAACGGAAATCTCCTTGAGGATGTGTACATAACACAACCTGAGGGTTTTGTCACTCCAAAGGATGTTGCAAAAGGTATGTAAGCTACAGCGATCTATTTATGGATTGAAGCAAGCCTCTCGGAATTAGAATCTTCGATTTGATGAAGCAGTCAGAGAGTTTGGTTTTATAAAAAATGAAGATGAACCTTGTGTATATAAGAAGGTTAGTGGGAGTCGCATTGTATTCCTGGCATTATATGTTGACGACATATTAATTATTGAAAATGATATTCCTTCCTTACAGGCTGTAAAAACATGGTTAGGAAAATGTTTCTCCATGAAAGATTTGGGCGATGCAACCTACATTTTAGGTATCAAGATCTATTGAGATAGATCGAGAAAAAGACATTTTAGTACATATATTGATAAAGTGCTGAAACGGTTCAGCATGCAAGAGGCAAAAAGAGGACACTTACCCATGTCTCGTGGTGTAAAGATCTCTAAGGCCCAATGTCCTAAATCACAAGATGATGAGAAGCGTATGAGAAAGATCCCTTATGCTTCGGCAATTGGATCTATCATGTATGCAATAATATGTACTCGTCCGGATGTCTCGTATGCTTTGAGCATGACGAGCAGATATCAGTCGAATCTAGGTGAAGGTCACTAGCCAACAGTCAAGAATATCCTTAAGTACCTGAAAAGGACTAAAGATTCATTATTGGTATATGGAGGTGAAGACGAACTGGCAGTAAAGGGTTATATAGATGCTAGTTTCCAGACTGACAAAGATGACTATAAGTCTCAGTCAGGTTTTGTGTTTTGCCTTAATGGTGGTGTTGTTAGCTGGAAGAGTTCGAAGTAAGAGACAGTAGCCGATTCTACGACAGAGGCTAAGCATATTGCTGCTTTTAGTGCGGCCAAGGAGGCTGTATGGATTAAAAAGTTCGTCACTGAACTTGGTGTTGTTCCAACCATTGTTGATCCGGTTGATCTATACTGTGATAATGATGGAGCCATTGCACAGGCTAAGGAACCCAGATCTCACCAACGATCCAAGCATATACTTAGGCGGTACCATCTCATCCGTGAAATCATTAATAGAGGAGATGTACATATAGGCAGAGTGCTAACAGAAGATAATGTTGCAGATCCACTGACCAAGGCTTTGTCACAGCAGAAGCACGAAGGTCGCACTAATTCCATGGGTATTAGATACATGAGTGATTCGCTCTAATACAAGTGGGAGACTGTTAGAGTTTATGCGAGGCCAATTCTTTGATGTAATTGCTTAACATTTTTGATATTATATTTGATTGAAAAAATGAATTATTTTATTATAATTTTATTTATTGCGTTATATAAATGTTAGCATAATAAAATTTCTTAGAATAGTGATACAAATTATATAGCTTCAAGAATGTCACTTGAACATGAGATCATATAATTACAATTAGTATCATTGCTCTTAAATGTCCCTAGTTGAGTATCATTATTAATGGGACAACAATGATACATTGAGACGAGTATGTGGATTGATTGATGGTCAAATCTCATTGGTCATAAATATATGAGATATTGAGTCAATGCATAGGTGCATGTTAGAGAACAATGTACTGGACAGACCCACCATGAGAATTCTACGTGGAGCATTATGCAAAGTGTCATTAGCAATTCTCATAGTGACAATGATATAATGATCCTCAGACCTGAAATCACTATATTACTACACGGGAATTTATGTACTTTGATATCATCAAAGGTTACCTTTAATAGGATGGACAATAAATGTGATTATTGGGTACATCATGAATCGTGTGAGGAATATGAGTGATCTAGATAGAATTTAACCCTCCTATATATTAGGGGTGATATTCATAGGCCTCTTGATTGAGTAGGACTATGAAATGCATGGCCATGCTCAAATAGTGATTTGTTTCATATAGTCTACTCATTGATAAAGAAAACTCGGATTAAATTACGAAGAGTATGACACATTCCATGCCTCGAGTTTAATCTAGGATGTCAAGGTTAAAAGGATTGAATTACATTGAAACATTGGTCACGAAAAGGTTGCATCGAATCACCGATCTTATTATTACTTGGGTAACAGTGATGCATTACTAGATGCCGCTCACTGTTTATAATTTTATAATATGATTTTAAGATTATTGTCAACGTAATAATAACCTATATGGTCACACACTTAGAACGTATTAAAAAGGGAATTAATTTAAATTGTAAGGATTTAAACATGTCAATATGCTTAATAGTATTTAAATTACGAATTGAAATTAATAGGATAATTTGTATATATGTATATTAATTAAGTAAGACTTAATTAAGATATAATATATATAAATTCGGATTTTACTTTTCTAATGGGATTAGGTTTTGGTTAATTCTTTTTGACTGCTATATATATATATATGATATATCAGCCGTTTTATATAGAGAGAATATAATAAACCTAAACCCTAGCTGCTCTTAGAGAGAGACTAGAGAGAAGCTTCAGAAAATCCAAATCCTTGGTGACTAGTACCGCTGCTCTCTTTGCTGCAGACCGTGTGACGATTCACGGGGCGTTCGTGTGGATACCGTAGAGGCGCAGTTCCGTTGGATTGCGTTGAAGATTCGAAGTTGTTCCGGAATTTTTCCATTGTATCCATTCAAGCTCGGATAATCGGTAAGAATTTAAACCTCTGAATTAATATGTTTTCGCATGGAACCTATTTTAGGGTTTCGAAAATTGTTTTTGAAAATTTTAAATTCTGCTGTTTTTGTGCCGAAATCTCTACAGTTAGTTTATTTATTAGATAATATTAGGATATATTTAATTATATTAGTAGTAGAATATTAATTATTTAAGGTAATAGATAATTTTCAAGATTTTATTTCCTTATTTAATTAGATCACTTAATATTTTACTTAGCCTCCAAGTATTAGGGTTTTTCCTATTCCTATATAAACAGTTGTAATCCCTCATTATTATTAGTTATTGAATGATTTATATTATTGAATTTTAAGCCTTGTGCTTATGGTTTTTAGCCTTTTATCTTCTTTTAATCTTCTTTATTATTTCTTTCATCTTTGTTCTACATCACTAAGTTTTCTAATAAAGTGTTCTATCTTTATAAATGTGATCATTATGCTTGTAAAAATACCCTAGATATGTTACAGACATATTCTACCTAGTCAATCTTAGACCTCAATTTGATTGTATCCTAGCCATATGTTGCAAGGCCCAAGCTTTATAAATGATAATTATGCTTGTAAATATCCTAGATATTTTAGAGAAAGATTCTAGATAGTCGATCTTAGACCTCGATTAGATTGTATCCTAGCCACATGTTGCAAGGCCCAATACCTATATAAAGATGTTTTTCATTTCCAAAAAATAAAATTGTAATTATTCTTGTAAAGGTTACATTTTTCTTGTTATTAAATACGAAAAAAAGTTTTGGATCAAATTTCGAAACGAAAGTATTACATGCTATGGAATGTTTATTCCATAACGCATTTTGCTATCCTGGTAGCCTTTTTTCAGTAACATCAACGCTCCTAAATAGGTTCTCTAGGTGATGTAATTTTTATTTTTTTTCTTTTGAAGTAGTGTTGAGAGGTAAAATTTAAACATCATATTGTGAAGAAACACGATTACTTTAATATAGTTAAATTAGTAACAATTATTGAGTATAAATAACTATTATTGGGTACTAGCATCTCTCAAAACCAAAAAACTTTGATATAGAGACAATAATAGTAGCTAGGTTCCACGATGGAGATTTGCACCCAAGAATCATAGGAGAAATCTCTTTTGCACCTCAACTCTTCCCAGGTCACCTACGGAACTTTATGGTTGCGGATCTTGAATACATCCAAGAAGAAAACTATGGAGACATTCCAAGGAGTATTATAATTATTATTCAACTTTTTTTTGTTCTTTTTCTTATGCAACTGTTGATGTTGAGTCTGAGTCTAAATCAGCGCCTAAGTCATATCATTCAAAGAAATTATGAACTAGTTTGAGTACGAGGTGTGGCGCTGAACTGGGCTAGATGCCAAAGCGCACCTAGAACACTTATTAGAAATATAAATAGATAAGGTTTTGAGGATTAAAAGCTATATTTGGCTTGACTAAGTGCACGTTCGGTTACCATTCAAACGCTGTGTTTACTGCGTTTTCATCCCAAATGAAGTAATATTTTTGTTCAGCAAACCAAACGCCGACAGCCCAAACGCGAAAGATCTGCGTTGGCAACCGCATTTAAGAGCTAGAACACAACGCAAGGTTTTTTCATGGTTGCGTTTAACAACCAAAATGCACATACAAATCACACCTACAGAACTTTGTTTTCGCTCTTTTGCCCCTCAATTGATTAAACCCAAAGCTAAAATCACTCCCTCACCACAAAGGCACAACAGTCGATTTCCACATATCTATGTACAATTGACGAATTATTCTTCAATTGCACACCATATTTTGTTTATTTTAACATGATTTGAAGGTATTCATCACTTGGGGTAACAAATGAATATTCTTTGTGGCTTCAATCTTCTACCCATCTTAGATAGAAATCAATGTTTTCAAAGTTTTTAATCTTTCATTTTGTTGTATCAGAGAGACGGAAGAAGATAGAAGAGGAAGAGGAATACTTGAAGAGACGAAATAGGAGACGAAGAGGTTACACAAGGAGTACAAAAAATTGATGCAAAAAGGTTGTGAATTGTGAATAATAAAATTTGTGGTGTGAAAAAGACATGACCAAAAAAAATAAGTGAAGAAAATTAATTTAAATTATCATTCTCATATAATAAAAGGAATTATTGTTTCATAATTTTAATACATCATACTACTTTTCAGTTTGAAAATATCAAATTAATTTTAAAAGTTAATAATTATATTATAATTTGAAATGGAAATATTTAAAAATCATATACATATAAATGTGTGTAATGTATATATAGGTGTATTACATTTATAATTTTTTTCTAATAAAAATTCAAACCGGTAAGTATTGATGCCCTTTTTATTCATTTACTAATATTTAAGCAAACGCTGTAATTTTAACTTAACAAGAATTGTAACTTTAGTTGCATAAGTTGATGGTAACCGAACAAGATTCTAACTTTTCAAACGCAACTTCAACTACAAACGCACTTTCAGCTCCTGCCATATAAACGGACAAACCCTAAGTACGTAATCTCCAAGATGATGAAGAATGGACCATCATGCAGAAAATACAATGTATCATCATAAACAAGTACTCCCACTGTCCCGTAAAAGATGCTTTAAGTACACTTTTTCACATAATTTAAGAAAAACAAAAGTAGAGGGGAGAGTATCTTAAAATTAGTAGACGCTACTTAACTGCTTTTGAGGGTAAAATACTTAATATAATATTTTTCATTTGAATTGTGTGCTTGCATTTTTTAATGGAGTTTTTTTTTGGTATTTCAGTTATGGTAGAAGATGGTGGTAGCATCCACCAGCCCCACCACTGCAGAATCACCCCCCACCCTCGCTCCTATCTCCTATGTGCTGTGTTACTCGGACTCGGGTGCGGGTGTCGAGTGTGGGTACGAATCTAAGTGTCGGACACGTGAAGTCAAAAAATAGAGGATACGCGGATATGGATCCAAAATTGGACACGAGTGCGGAGATACGGTATGTTATGATTTTTTAATAATAATGTTTATACTGTCCAAATTTTTATAGACATGCATTTATTATGAAACTGAAGGGGTTGAAGTGCCAAAATATAAAGAAACGGGCAGAATTGAAACTACTAAAACTTTAGGGGCTAAAATGAAAGAAAACAAAAGTATAGAGACTGATGTAATTTTCCAAGAGCTATTTTGAACTTTCAGAAAACCTTAGGGACTAAATTAAAAAATTATAAAAACTATAGGGTACCTAACTGTAATTTTGTAAGGATATTTTTAATAAGATCTGATCACAAATACGAGATCCATCAGACAGACCAAATACGCGATCGACAGACCAAATACGCGATCTCGTTAGAGAAGAAGGCCACAGACGCGATCTCTTTGGAAAAGAAGAAGAAAAAGGCGGCAAGTTTCTCACAGTCTTTCCTCTTTCTTCTTCCTCCTCCTTCCTCGATGAACAGCCGTATCCGGATTCTGTGGTCGGATCCCGCACCCGTACCAGTGTCGTGTCGTGTCGACACGGGTACTCCGCCAAAAATGGCGAGTCCGAGTAACACAACCTATGTGCTTAGGTGAAGGACAAAAAAAAACAATTAATGAAAACGGGGTCAAATGGGCAATTTTGTAGTATCACATTAAATATATTTATTCTCACCAAGGTAGAATTCTATTTAGTTTTTAAGAACATATAAAACAGGAAACATATGTTAGGGAGCTTGATTTAACTTCTGTAGCCAGGTAAAGTTTAAGAGAGACAATTAAGCCATTTGATTTCCTTTGGTTACTTCTATTCATACGTACACAGTTCCAACAAGGTCTTCTACAACTCTATATTTGGTGGAATGTTGTATTTGTCAGTGTTGAGAACCTTTGAACTGGATATATGTTAACTGAAATTCTACTATTTAGACAAGTAGCCACTTAAAACAAAGAAATACCTACTTATGTGGACAATCGAAATTGAGTCTCACAAAAAGAAAGTTGATGTCATGAAATGAGAGGTAAAGAATTATAGTACGTTGGCTGCTGAGAGAGCAGAGATATTCGTAGATAAGAAGCTGTTGTAGGTGGTTATTCATCAGAAGGTATCATTGGATACTAAATGGATCCTAAGGCAGTTGAGAGAGCTAGTTCCCTTTCTTGTGATTGGTTGTCGTTGTGCTGGTGTTGAGTTGTGGACCTAGTGTGCGATATAGTGCTATCATTAAGTTGAAGGTGATGGGAGTCAAATCTTATATTTTCAAGGTAATGTTGGTAATTAAGTATTCTCATGTCCAGACTCCAGAATTCATGTTAGTTTGTTTAGTATATTTACAACATCACAACATTTATAACATCATAGAGAGTAGTGGAGAGAGAGAGAGAGAGGGAGAAAACTAAATAAGAGAGGAACAAGGAAGAAAACCCTCTCCCTTTATTGTTTTTCCTTCTTTTTCTTATAATTGTGAATTCGTGATACTGAAATTTGTTACCTTTTTGATGTATGTTACTTGAGTAGTTCTCACTTAAAGTCAATTTCACAAAATTATCTTTGGTGGCCTAGACGAAAGGGAAGAAATGGTAGTCTATGTGGCAATGTGCATAGGCTTTGATTTCGACAGTTTAAATAGAAAGAATGTAAGACTTTTTCAAATAGAACAAGCTAATAAATATGTTTGTGTCCTTTCTGGGCTTTTGTAAATGAGTATTTAAAGAAGACTTCCTCATGCATGATCATTGTCCCCCGTTTAAACTTTTCTCGAGGGCCAAGTTGTTGAAAGCTTTCTCTGAGGGAAGCTCAAGTTTAATAGTAAATGATGATAGGTACCCTTTTTCTAGTCCATATAAGCATATAGCACTGGCTGAGTTTTGCCTAGTACTTGTAAGTACCAACTAATTTTAACATAAGGTATACTTATTCAAGAAAAAGAAAAATAATAAAAAGGTCAATGAGTTTTTTGTCTTAGTTGGAAGAGAATTAATTGTACCGCTAAGGATTCTTTCAAAGGCTCCGTTTTCCCCAAGGAATTTTTCCATTGTTCCCAGATGCAATGTGGCTTGGTGAGAAAGATATCAAGTCCCTACTTAGTGGTGCTTCATGCACAATCTTAGGGAGAACCTAGAGTTATTAACATTACTTTAGGTAGATTAAAGTAACCAAATCAATGCAACTGCTGACACTCTGCCCATTACTGTCTTTGCCGCGAAGAAAGGAAGACACGTAACTCCTTAAGGGTGTGGAGTAATATCTCAAGTTCCCAGAAATTATCACTCAAAATTTAGTTTGCTTCATTTTACAGTATTTGTCATGCTTTCCTTGTGCACTTATTTTCTTTTTGTCAATGATTATCTTGGGCACCGATTAAAAAGAAGGGGAAATTCAACTAATTATTTGCTTGTCTAGGAGGAACATCCTGTAATATATGAGGATGCATACATTGTCTTTTTAGATAAAACTCAAGAACTCCTATATCCCAACAAAAAGTATAAAGCATAGGAGGAAATACAAGTGAAATTGAAAAGAAAACACTCAAAAGAGGGCAGCTGTATAATCTCTATCAAAATCAGACACAAAAATTATCCTAAACACACCCATGGCAGACCTGCATACAGAAGCAAGAAAAAAATATATTATCTCACAATAAAGTGAAAGATGAATAGCTCTCTCTTAAAAGCCCAGGAATACATTCAGCCCAGATCCTCTAGAAAATAGGAAAGATCGCACACTTCCAAAGCACCTAAGCATCATTTTTTAACCAAACCTTTGAACTGAATAATAAACAATCCTTCACGACATAGGACACTACCATTCCTCTCCCAAAATTCCAAAAATAGAGTTCCACAAACCCCAAGTACCAAGACAGTACAAAAATAAATGAGAGCGTCTATCATTATCCTCATTACGCACAACACGTCTAGAAAATCAAAACTAACAATCCTACGTATCTTCCCAAAAACGCACATGATGTGCTACCCCAACATCATTCTTATTAGAAACTCAAAGTGGATAGGACCTTCAAAAATGAATTTCGATAGACTCACATGAGTACATGTCTCTGGTTTGGCATCACATCCATTTATGTATACACCGAACTTGCTCCAGATGACCCTATGTGAAAAGGGGACTATTAGCCCTATTGATAGGTAAATCAATATGAAGATTAAAGGATTAATTGTTTTGTATTATTATTTAGAAATAAATCAGTTGTAATTATTTTGTTTTAGTTAGATATAAGTATAAATATTTTTATTTGTAGTACATAATTGTTATTAGGATAGTAGATAACTATTAAAAGTTTCCTTATTAAATTAGATTACCTTAGAATTGAGGTTTATATTCTATATAAACTGATCTAATCCAACCTGAAATTGAGATGGCTTAATATACTTATTTGAGTTAAGGCTATGTGCCATTGTGGCCTTCGAGCATTCTTCTTCTCCTATTTTCCGCTTTATATGTTGTTGGGTATGACATGAATCCTTATTTAATTTGGATTTAGGTATTATGTAGAATTTGTTTTGGTTTATGAAAGTTATCTGTAATACCCGGTTAAAAAAATAATAATAATAAATAAATATAATAATAATAATAAAATAATAACAGATTTATAATTAGATAATGGAATCAAAACTAATAATTATTATACATATCTAAAACCTATTAAGACAAGTCAGTTAGACTGTAACAAACTTTTAATTTTAAAAGGACTCTTTTACTTGGTAACCTATTTTGCAAAGAAATTACATATATTTAAACAACTAGAAAGAAAGAAAAGAACGTAATAAATATTTGGCTTTGGAGTACTGCAGAACAGAAAAGAAGAAAAGTTAAAGAATTAGTTCACTTTTAATTTCGTGTTTCGCAATATCAAAGTAAGTGGCTTTCCGAACTATTTAGTGTTTTTAAGATTATCGTTACTTTTAAGTATGTCTTATTAATTATTCGGATGCCTAAATGTACAGTTTTAAATTTCGTTATGTTTTATTTAAGGCTTCCATTTAAATTAAATTGTTATGATCTTTTATTTCAAAATTCGGATCAAGTATTTATTTTCGAACTGTGAATGAGATTATATGATTTTGAACTGTGAAAAAGTATTGTTTATATTATCGATAATATTGAGAAAAGATTTTGAAATCCTCAGTCTGACTATGTATAGAACCCGTTATTGATTACGTTTAATTCCGGAGCTAATATAGAACCTACTAAGGCGCACACCTTTTAGATGCCCTTCGGGAAGCGTGCATTTTTATAGATACCTTAGTAGGGTGCGTATCATAACGTTATCGAACTTTTGGACCGTGTTACAGGGCTATTGTAACCTTAGTCGCTAAGGCTGTGGATTAAAAGAGATATGATATACATTGAAATCATTTTTGAAATGTTTTAGTTTTGAAAGCTTTTGTACTATTGTTATTGAACAAAAAGTTATTTCGAAAAAGTATTTTACAAATTGTACTTGATTCGGCTAGATAGAGAGGATTGCTACGTGTTGGGCTTCATCGCTCACCCCCTTACAGATTTTTACAGGTCTCATCGTTGAAAGCTGAGCCCTTATTTGATACGTTTGGAATAGCTGGAGTTTAGTTTTAAATATTATTTCTTTTGTTGATGAATTTTGATAAAACTCTTAATTTCAAGGAGCTGCATCTCCGTTATTTGAATGTGGTAATTTTTTTTGGTATTTAATTTGGATTGATTTAAAATATGTTTATTGTTGGGTTTTAAGTTAAGATTATTGTTGAGTTGTTTTGTTTGGGCTGCGCGTTATTGATATTGTTGTCTTGCGGGCCTTTGGGCTTGCGGCGTGTAGCACTTCGGGCCTATATCAGGTTCGGGGTGTTACAAAGGTAGTATCAAAGCAGTGGCCCCTCGCAATGTGTTAGGTTGAAAAACCTACACATTCTCTGGGGAGTGATTTTGGGATTTAACTGTGGGTTGTAAATCTACTAGACTTAAGAAATAGTGAGTGTGAGAAATTTTAGGTTTGAATATCTTGTAGAAATTGGGTGATGGACTAGGTAGATTATATGAAGACTGTGACTGTGACAACCCGAGAATTTAGATAATTATTAAAATCCTAAAATGATGGATTAAAGGTTATAACATTAACCTAGACAGAAAATAAGTGTATGGAATTGCCGTTTCTGTGAAGAAATTTTAAAGATTTCAAAATTTTTAAGAAGAACCTATATGGTTTCTTAATTGAATGAGAATAAAGAAATATGGGTTACAAAATTTCAAAACCCTAGAAATGAATTAATATGTACTTGAAGGAATATCGAGAATAAGGTATTACGATACCTGTAAATTCGGTGTGAACTGAATAGTCTAAGAAATGTTATATAAGTACATATGGAAATTTTATTAAGGAGATAAGATTTCACATGAAGAGATGTTGTGAGGTTAAACGAAGATGAGTATATGTATAGAAATATATATACTTAGTAAGGTGCTATATATATTTTAGCAAGAGGAATGATGAATTAAGTTAATGATATAAGGATCAAGATAAAACTATGTTAGCAATTAACATAGCTTGAACGCTGGCCTTGAATGGCAAATAAGAATTTGAATAAGTATAAAGTCGTTAGTTAATACGATTAGCAATAAGAAAGGAGTAATTTAAAACTCAAAATTTGAGTTAGAGATAGAATTTTGAAGCATGGACTGATCGGTTACGTCCGCAACGTCAAGATTAGTCAGAATGGACAGTAAACACAAAATGTGTAAATGTTGACTTTTGGTCAAAGTCAACAGTTGACTTTTTATGGAGAAAAGTCAAAATTAGAGTGAGAAGTGAAATATGTTATATGGATAATGATATAATATTTAATATTATACCAAATGATGTGAAGTTAAAATATGAGATGAGATCCAATATGTAGATATGAATATTGGTATCAAAGTAGTTAGTAAATTAAATTCATATTTGAATAAATGATTGAATATATTAAATTATATATTTAGTATATAAATAAATTGTTTGAAAACAATTTATGGAGAGGAGGAGGAAATTAAATTTAAGTATACAATATGAATTGTATAACTTGAATAAGTTATTAAGTATGAGAATTAAATAACCTAAATGGTTATTGTTATTTAGTGGTTCTAGTATTAAATATATACTAGTGACCTAATCTAAGAGAATTGTGGAGCATGTCATAATTTATTTAGTGATTATGTGAGTAAGTGAATACGAATATTATGTGATGGCAAATAAAAGAAATTAGCATGATCCTAGTTATATATTAGGAATGAAGAATTAAATAACTTAAGGGTTATGGGATGAGAGAATTATGGTATATAAAATATATACTAATTTTAAGAGATTTATTTTATACATCTCGGTTAATTAATTTTATAACCTAATAATAGTAAGTCTAATTGGGTTAAGAAAATTAATGTGCACGAGTAAGGAATTTATTTTCTAGTGTGAGGAAAACCCTAATTAACTAATTAGGGAAGAATATTAAGAGTGTTGGACTATATAAATTTTATATGGCCCAAAGAAACTAAATTTGAAGCCCAAAAGTATTAAAAGTAATGGACTATAATAATATCATAGCCCAATAATTTATTTAGAGTCCAAAAGAATTGGATTTAATGGGCTAAGGAGGTAATATTATTTAAGCGAGCCAAGTTAATTTTTGTGAGTAAGTAAAACAATTAAATTTGTTAGCTCTATGGGATTAATTAAGGCCCAAACTAGGCCCACTTGTGGGAGAATAATAATATTAAAAATAATATTAAGTTAAGAGATATATTTTAATTATCTCAAGTTATTAATTTTATAACTTAATTAAAACAAGTTTAATTGGGTTATAGAATTTAATGTGCTAAAGTGAAGATTTAAATTCTATATATTTGGAATGGATACCCTAATTAAATATTTATGGTGGGGTAAGATGGAAAGGAGTGACTCAATTTTTAGCCCAAGAGTTGGCCCAAGCAATAATTTAAAGAGCCCAAAATTAAATCCAAGTATGTGGGATATTTTTGGACAAGAAAAGGCAAAGGAGAGACATTTTTGGGACAAAGAAATTAAGCCAATCTTGGTAGTTGATAAGGCCACATGGCCGGTTATCCATTAGAGGAAAAATAGAATAAGAAGAGATAAGAAGATAAGGGAAAGGGAAGAGAAGAAAGAGAAAAAGAAGGAAAAAGATAAGAAGAAAAGAAGATAAGAGAAGAAAGATAAGAGAAGAAAGAGAAAGAGGAAAAGAAAGAAAGAGAGGAACGGTAGAAAATCGAGAGAGAGAAAGGAGAAGAGAGGCTTCGGCAGCCATAGGAGGATGAAGGGAGAGGCTATCCATGGAAAGAGGAAGAAGAAGAAAGGTATAGAACAATTTCCTCCTAAGCTAGCTTCTCTTTCTATTTATAAATTGATGATGTGGGTTTTTGATTTGGATGTTAAAACCCTATAATCTTTGTGTTTTTCACGAGTCCATGTTTGGATCTACCCATATTGGGTGTTGATTGGGTTGAAACTCAAAAGAAAAGAAAACTTATTTTTCTAGTTTTGGAAACCCAAAATTTCTATGTACTTTGGATTTCCACCGTTTTAAATCTATAGCTTCTTTTTACGATCCGTCAAAGAGGGGTGCTAGATATATGTGTTTACTAGTTAACCCAAGTGGTAGCACTCAAATATGTTGAGTTTGCATGGGGTAATGACTGATTTTGTGAAAACAGTCCCGTTTTTCTAGGAACTGTTTTTGGGCACTCTGTAACGGGGGCTTTTTCGTCCACTTTTTGTGCTTTAAAAATTCTGGGCTTCTGATATGTTATAGTACACTGAATAAGCTTTCCATAGACTCCGGAACGGACTAATTCCGACTCCGGAGGAGGTAGTTATGACGTTCGGAAGAAGCATAATCAAACTGTTCAACCAAATCCCGAACAGTCTCCTTTTACAAACTTTTTGGACTGATGTGTTCGGATTTTGGAAAAATATCAGTAGATAAAAGTTGTAGCCCTGGAAGTTAGCTTCGCGTGGGCTCAAGAATCGCTCAAAAATGTTTTAAAACGCGAGAGTTATGACTGTTTTAGCAAAGGTCTCTAAAACTGTTTTATGCCAAAAAGTTGCTGCCCAAATTTTTGCGAGGGCTGTTTTGGCAACTTAGTTTATGTAATAAATTCTGACCTTTTGGGACATGAAAATATATGATATCAAGTACCTTGTGTCCAAAAATGAGCTCATTCCGAGTTAAAATGAGCAAGTTATGACCATTTCAATTTTTGTGATTTTCTGACGAAAATGGTTATAACCGGAGTTCTATAACTCCGATGGCCACGAAATTTAAACTGGAGTGTCACGTTAAGACGTATAAAATTGTGCCAAGAGATGGAATTTCCGGAGTTGTGCACGAGGTAGCTAATTTCTTAAGGAATTAACTAAAAATAATTTTTAAAAAATACCAAAGGAAGTTGAAAAATTTTGGAAAAATATTTTTTGTGTATGAAATATGTGTATACATGTTTGTACAAAGGATAGAAAAATAATAAGTTGATTTGGTATTTTCGTGTACGGATATGGAATCCAGCTTGCTAGATTAGAAAATCTGATGAATCCAGCTTGCTGGATTGAAAAGAAGTTTACTGAATTGAAAATATGTTGAATCCAACTTGCTGGATTGCAATCTAGTTGCTGGATTTGTAATCTAGTTTGCTGGATTGCAGTTTGACTTGCTGGATTAAAGGAGTTATGTATCCAGTCTGCTGGATTGGTCATTAGGTTGAAGGATTATGAATCCAGCTAGCTGGATTGAAGTATTAGAGAAAACAGCTTACTGAATTAGAGAAAACAGTTTGCTGAATTATAAACATTTTGCTGGATTATAGAAAAGAGTTTATAATATGAAAGATTAAGTGTTTAATCATAATGAATATGATACAGTGATTGAATAATTATCCAAGAATGATAATAATACCGATGTGTTAGGATGTTATCTAATATTTGATTAAGTGTTAGATAAGCTATTGACAAAGTAATTGTATTATGATACAAAGTAGAAAATTGCTGATTGAAAGACCAATCTTATTATTAATGATAGGTCTTACCAAAAGAAGTTAACTTAAACTGCGTAGCAGTAGTCAACAAATCAGGCAAGTTTTTCCTAACTCAAACTTGAGTTGTATGTTCAAAGCATGTTAGTGAATGATTATTGTTGATTATTCACGTCTACACTGATTATTTATTCGCACTTAGTGCATGTTGCATATGTTCATCAGGTATGAAAGGCTGATCACCTTCATTACCATAAGGTTCAGTTAAATTGTTTATGGTCATTGTTGACCTTCAAATATTATTGATTCAGTCATGAAATTATTGAAACTTGATTCATGTTATTTCACAATTATTATATTGTTGAAAACTTGAAAGCTTATTCATTCTTTTCAATCATGATATATCTTTATTGAATTTAAACTTGCTGGGCAAATTTGATGTTCACCCTTGCTATATCATGATAAAATTTTCAGATTAAGATGAAAGCTTGAGTAAAGACAGAAGCGAAGATAAAGTGCAAGATTAAGCTATTATGCAGTTAGATCTATTAAATTTTCTGACGAAAATATCATTGTAAACCTTTAAGATATTAAAGGTATGTATTAAGTTAAGGTTGTAGACCTTGGGAATGATGTGTAAAAGTTTAATGTATAAACAATTTATGTGTATATCTTCCGCAATAGTTATAGAAATAGTATACCAGATCCTTCGTGATTAGGACCGGGATTTGGGGATGCTACAGTGACTTTTGGAGCATTATTTAGATATGAATCGAGTGTTAGAGCTTGTTTGAAATTAACCTTAAGAATTATCAATTTGGAGGACCAAATTTTTTAAGGTGGGTAGAATGTAATACCCGGTTAAAAAATAATAATTATAAATAAATATAATAATAATAATAAAATAATAATAGATTTATAATTAGATAATGGAATAAAATCTAATAATTATTATACATATCTAAAGCCTATTAGGACAAGTCAGTTAGACTGTAACAAACTTTTAATTTTAAAAGGACTCTTTTACTTAGTAACCTATTTTGCAAAGAAATTACATATATTTAAACAACTAGAAAGAAAGAAAAGAACGTAATAAATATTTGGCTTTGTAGTACTGCAGAACAGAAAAAAAAAAAAAAAGTTAA
The DNA here is from genome assembly GCA_016801055.1 of Panax notoginseng. Classification (NCBI taxonomy): domain Eukaryota; kingdom Viridiplantae; phylum Streptophyta; class Magnoliopsida; order Apiales; family Araliaceae; genus Panax; species Panax notoginseng. The sequence goes on from CM029019.1 coordinate 68,461,385, forward strand.
AGAATTAGTTCACTTTTAATTTCGTGTTTCGCAATATCAAAGTAAGTGGCTTTCCGAACTATTTAGTGTTTTTAAGATTATCGTTACTTTTAAGTATGTCTTATTAATTATTCAAATGCCTAAATGTACAGTTTCAAATTTCGTTATGTTTTATTTAAGGCTTCCATTTAAATTAAATTGTTATGTTCTTTTATTTCAAAATTCGGATCAAGTATTTATTTTCGAACTGTGAATGAGATTATATGATTTTGAACTGTGAAAAAGTATCGTTTATATTACGATAATATTGAGAAAAGATTTTGAAATTCTCAGTCTGACTATGTATAGAACCCGTTATTAATTACGTTTAGTTTCGGAGCTAATACAGAACCGCGCACACCTTTTAGATGCCCTTCGGGGAGCGTGCATTTTTATAGATACCTTAGTAGGGTGCGTATCATAACGTTATCGAACTTTTGGACCGTGTTACAGGGCTAGTGTAACCTTAGTCGCTAAGGCTGTGGATTAAAAGAAATATGACATACATTGAAATCATTTTTGAATTGTTTTAGTTTTAAAAGTTTTTGTACTATTGTTATTAAACAAAAAGTTATTTCGAAAAAGTATTTTGCAAATTGTACTTGATTCGGCTAGATAGAGAGGATTGCTACTTACTGGGCTTCATCGCTCACCCCCTTACAGATTTTTACAGGTCCCATCGTTGAAAGCTGAGCCCTTATTTGATACGCTTGGAATAGCTGGAGTTTAGTTTTAGATATTATTTCTTTTGGTGATGGATTTTGATAAAACTCTTAGTTTCGAAGAGTTGCATCTCCGTTATTTGAATGTGGTAATTTTTTTTTGGTATTTAATTTGGATTGATTTAAAATATATTTATTGTTGGGTTTTAAGTTAAGATTATTGTTGAGTTGTTTTGTTTGGGTTGCACGTTATTGATATTGTTGCCTTGCGGGCCTTTGGGCTTGCGGCGTGTAGCACTTCGGGCCTATATCGGGTTCGGGGTGTTACATTATCTTTCTTAATTATACTCAATTTAGTATTTCTTATCCTATTTGGTTATGGAATTTTCCTATGACCTATAAATATAGGTGTTTGGTTTTTGGAGAAGGGACATTCAGAAGTATTCTAATAATTTTCATAGTTCTCTCTTTATCTTGTATTCTTCAGATTTTATTTAGTGGATTCTTCTGCCTTTCTCTATGGTTTTTTCCCGATTTGGGTTTCCACGTAAAACCTTGTGTTATTGTCTTTATTTTTCTTCTGTGTTGATTTATTGTGTTTGCTATAGTTTGTCATAACAAACTAGTATCAGAGTCTAGTTATTATCGATCCATACTATGACGTTGACTTCATCAACAAAATTTGATATTGACAAATTCGATGGGAATATTAATTTCAGTCTTTAGCAGGTTCAGATGAAGGTTGTTCTTACTCAGCAAGGCTTGAAAAAAGCCATTATAAGAAAGAAAGTAAAACCTATAGATATGTCTGATATGGATTGGGAGACAAAGAAAGCTAGTCAGAGACAAAATGAAAAATTATGGATGATAAAGCACTTTCGGCAATTCAGTTGTGCCTTTCAAATAATGTGTTGCAGGAGGTGTTAGCAGAAACTACAGCTGCTAATTTGACGAAGAAATTAGAGTCTCTATTTGACAGTCCTAACCCAACAAAGTTGTTACGGCGAGTCATGGCGGTAGCCGACTGCCTGGACGCCTAAGCGACAATGCGACCGCCATGGCGTCCGTATGACGACAAGTCGTTTACAATGTGCAATTTATATATTATTTATTTTACTTAACAAGTATATTGGTAATAAAATTTCATATGCATTAAAACTCAAAACATAACACTATGGAATAACATTAAAAGCATTATTATGTAAATACTAAGCAATAACAATCCAAAAACAAAACACTTGATATTAAAAATTAGTAAAAGAAATGAAGAATTCAACAAACACCACGTAGAAAATAAAGTTTCAATCAACCATCACAAATATGTAGTCAAATAACTAATAAAACACCACATAACAAGCCAAAATAATGTTTAGACTCTACACAATAAAATCAAATAAAAAATATAAGACATTGTATGGTTGATGAATGTAATATCAGTTGTGGTATCAGTATCTAACATCAATGGATAAAATGTAAGGAGTACATATATAAAATATAAATAAAAAAATATATAAATATATTTAAGGGTACCAATCCATGGAACCGGTTGCTAAAGTTACTATTCCAACAACCATCATCTTTACCGTTGATCAATATAATTAAAGGCTGAAATTTTTTTAAAAAAATACCCTGCCGCTATAGGCTGTAGCGGCTGTACAACTCCTACCGGCATCTATTTTATTAATGGTCAAACTAACTTACTAATGGGATCCACTTTGTCGGATAATATTACAAAAAGGGGGGGAAATTTAATATACCTGCCGCTACAAGTTGTAACGGCTAGGCCTTAATTTTTTTCCTCCCTTAAATGCTATTTATCCTTGATTTGGCTGGACTTTTTCAAAAATAAATGTGTCGCAACAAGTTGTAGCGGCTTGCCTTGGATTTAGTAATGTTTGACCCCAACTTTGTTATATCTCTTCTTGTTATATTAGTTAGTGGTATTATTATTATTATTATTATTATTATTAAAACATAATAACAATAATAATATTAATAACAATAACAATAATAATATTACTAAGTAATATTAATAACAATAATAATAATGGATTAACTAACTAACTAATAATAATAATAATAATAATAGATTAACTAACTAATATTAATAATAATAATAATGGATTAGCTAACTAATATTAATAACAATAATAACAATGGATATATTAAGTAAGTAATAATAATAATAATAATAATAATAATAGATTAACTAACTGGTTTAATAATAATAATAGTTTGCATATATCACCCATAACTATAACATTTATTAAATCAACATCTTATTATTTAGAAAAATTAAATCTTATTCTTAAAAAGTTGGAGTCTTACAATATTAGTTAGTTAATCCATTATTATTATTGTTATTAATATTAGTTAGTTAATCCATTATTATTATTTTTATTAATATTTGTTAGTTAATCCATTATTATTATGGTTATTAATATTAGTTAGCTAATCTATTATTATTATTGTTGTTATTAATATTAGTTAGTTAATCCATTATTATTATTGTAATTAATATTACTTCGTAATATTATTATTGTTTTTGTTGGTTTTATTAATTTGTATTATTATTGTTATTATGTTTTAATAATAATATTATTAATAATACAACTACTACTACCACTAATTAATATCACAAGAAGAGATAACAAAGTTGGGGTGGGTCAAACATTACTAAAATCCAAGGCAAGCCGCTACAACCTGTTGCGGCACATCTATTTTTGAAAAAACCCAGCCAAACCGAGGAGAAATGGCATTTAAGGGAGGAAAAAATTTAAGGCCTAACCGCTACAACTTGTAGCGGCAGATATATTAAAAAAAATTCCCTTTTTTGTAATATTATCTTACAAAGTGGGTACCGTTAGTTTGACCATTAATAAAATAGATGCAGGTAGAAGTTATATTGTCGCTACATCCTGTAGCGGCAGGGTATTTTTTTTAAAATCTCAATCTTTAATTATATTGATCAACAATGAAAATGGTTACTAGAATAGTAACTTTAACAACCGTTGTCATGGATTGAAACCCTATATATAATTTTATAAATATATATATAACCATCAAACTCAGCATAAAGAAGTTTATATATAACAATCAGAAAGGATAAGTAATAAGTTTATATATATACACACACATAACAAGCAGTCGGATAAGGGACAAAAAAAAACTAAACAGTAAACAAACATAACTCACACAAATATATAGGACTTGGCACTAGCACTACACATTGAAAAAAGATGCAGCAGTAGGGCAGAAAAGGGAAGGAAAAAGAAGAAGAAGAAGAAGAAATCAAGAAATACCTGCTGAAGTGCCGATCGGAGTCGCGTAGCTTCGCCAGAAAAGGGACTTTGGAGTCAACAGTCGACGAGGTATTCTCTCTCTCGGTCACTCCTCACAGTCGCTCGTTGACTCTTTCTTTCTCACAATCACTCGTCAACTTAAGTTCAACTAGGGCTAGTTACCCAGTTCCAAGCGACGTCATTTTTCCATTTCTTTTTTTAACCCAGTGGATTGATCCATACCCGGAGTAGACAAGTAAGTCGATTTGCCAACAAGTTGTCGAAGTCGACGCTGAGTCGTCCAAGGCGACGACTGCTGTCACTAGGCGCTCGACTTTCAGCCCAAACCCAAGTCGCCCGGTCGCCTTGCCTGCCCCATATCGACTGAACGCCTTGACGTCGCCTATGCTAACTAATAGATAGAGACTTGAACAACATTTTTACACCTTGCGTATGTCAGAAGGTACTCAAATCAAATCTCATACCACTGAGTTTAATTCAATTGTAATTGAGTTGCAGAATATTGATGTTAAGATTGATAACGAAGATCAAACCCTATTGTTGTAAGTCTCATTACCTCCTTCATATAAGCACTTTAGAGACGCTATGATCTATGGTAGACACACTATATCAATTGAGGATGTTAAGACGAAACTTATAAGTAAACAAAAATTAGATTCTGAGATGACTTTTGGAAAAATTGATGATCAAGATGTTGGATTGTTTGCCAGAAAGAGATCAGTTGAACGAAATTCAAAAAGTGCAATACAAACGGATCGAAATCTCAGAATAAGAATTTCAGCTGTAACTACTGTCATGCAAAGGGGCATATAAAGCGTAATTGTCTGATGTTGAAAAATAAAGAATAGAGAGGAGACAATCATGATCAGATTAATAGTGAACAAAATATGCAGAATTAGAGGGCAAGAAAGCCTGCTCAGGCTAGTGTTGTTGAGGATAGTGATGATCTTCTGTTAGACTGTTAGTAGCCGATGACAGAGAAAGACTTAGCAGTGACTGGATTTTAGATTCTGGGTGTTCTTATCATGTGTCCTCGTGATTGGTTCTCCATATATGAACCGTTTGATGGTGAAATTGTTTTGATGGGAAATAATTCTAAATGTAAAGTAATTGGCATTAGTACAATTAAAATTAAGATGCATGATAGCATAATCAGGACATTGTCAGATGTTAGACATGTTCCAAGTTTGAAGAAGAATATTATATCTTTGGGTACACTAGATAAAAACAGGTTCAAGTACACAGCTGAAGGTAGAGTTATGAAGATTAGCAGAAGCTCTCTTGTGTTGATGAAAGGAATCAAGATTGGCACTTTATATAAGAAGGAGGGTTCCACAACTACAAATTCGAATGCAATTTGTTCTTCAGTTGCTATAGATGACACCGCCATGTTGTGGCATATGAAGTTAGGCCAAATGAGTGCAAAAGGAATGGATGCTTTGAGAAAAAGAGGTTTTTTTTCTGTACAGAAAATAAGAAAGCTAGACTTCTGTGAACATTGTGTCTTGGGGAAGCAGAAACAAGTTAGTTTTAAGACTACGGTTCATAGAACAAAGGGGAATTTGAACTATATTCATTCGAACCTTTGGGGCCCTTCACGGGTTCCTTCCAAAGGTAGCGGTGCACATTATCTGCTAACCTTCATTGATGATTATTCCAGGAAGGTTTGGGATTACTTCTTGAAACATAAGAATGTCATTTTTGTGACTTTTAAACAGTGGAAGACTTCGGTTGAAAAGCAGCTAGGAAAGCAGATTAAGAGGTTCAAATCAAATAAAGGCCTTAGTTTTGTGAGACTGAGTTCAATGAGTTCTGCAAGAATGAAGAAATTATTAGGCATTGTACAATTGTGAAGACACCGCAGTAGAATGAAGTTGAAGAACGGATGAACATAACCTTGATAGAGAAGGCCAGATGCATGTTATTAAATGCAAGTTTAGGTAAGGAATTTTGGGCAGAAACAATGAACACAACTTCTTTCTTGGTGAATCGTTCCCCTTGCACAACTATAGAATGTAAGACCCCTGAAAAGGTTTGGTAAGGTAATCCTGCTGATTATTCATTTCTTAGGATGTTTGGTTGTCCTGCATATACAGATATGAACGAGGGAAAACTCGAACCTAAAGCCAAGAAATGCATCTTTCTTGGTTATGGTTCTGGTGTGAAATGTTATAGACCGATGTGCTAATCAGAAGTCAACAAAGGTCATCATTAGCATAGATGTTATTATGAGTATGTTATGCTTCATAAGATCAAGGAATCCTCTATTCCTTGTATTGAAGGTGGAGCTTGAAGTAACTTCTCCTCAGATTCAAAAATCACAGCAGAGTTCATATCATATGCCTACTACAGTTGTAGATGAGAATATAGTTCCAGAGGAAGAACATATGGACAATCAATATAGTCTCACTAGAGAAATGACAAAGAGGATGGTGCGACCACCACAGAGATATGAGTATTTAGATTATGTTGCTTATGCCTTGTCAGTTGTTGAGGCAATTGAGTTTAGTAACCCTGTGACTTATAAAGATATTTCTTCAAATGATTCAAAAAAGTGGTTGTTTAATATGAATGAGAAGATGGAATATCTTCAGAAAAATTAGACTAGGGAGCTTCGACATGGTTAGTGTTCGATGCACTTGAGTTGTGCATTTCAAAACAGGAGAAAGTTCACTATTTGTGCTATATTTGGAGGATTCAAATCAAGGTAAAGATTTGTTGGGGATGACATGAATCCTTATTGGTTATGGATTTAGGTAGAATCCGTTTTGGTTTAAGTGATCTTTCCTAGCTATATTCAATTTAGTATTTCTTATCCTATTTGGTTATGGAATTTTCCTATGGCCTATAAATATAGATGTTAGGTTTTTGGAGAAGGGAAATTCAGAAGTATTCTAATAATTCTCATAGTTCTCTCTTTATCTTGTATTCTTCAGATTTTATTTAGTGGATTTTTTCTACCTTTCTTCGTGATTTTTTCCCAATTTGGGTTTCCACGTAAAATCTTGTGTTGTTGTCTTTATCTTTCTGCATTGATTTATTGTGTTTGTCATAACATATGCAATAAACAATACTGACAATATGACATTTAAAAATCGAGTATAGATTTGAAACACTGACAGCGTACGCACGAATGGTGTTAGGATCATGACACGTCAATAAAACATCATTAATTAAGTATTTATGTTTTTTTTGTCTTCAAAGCCAGCTCTTGGAGAAAGTGTAAGTGGTGCATTGATTGCCCTTGAATAGTGGGAGAACTTTCTAATTACAAGAGTTTGATTCGAGAAGAGCATAAATTATAACAAAGTCCTAAAGTAAATATAATCGATAAAGCTCGGCTAGAGAGGCCTAGCCTGATCTAAGAAGTGCTAATTCAATCCAAGAATGCCGCCCCCCCTCGAATCAATAAGAAAACAAGTGCTTAGTTTCAGATCAATGAACCAAAACGAAAGAAAACAAGTACTATGTTTCAGATCAATAAGAAAATAAATGTGAGTTTTTGGTGAAACTGGTCAACCACGCTGGCTAGTTTGATGAAAATATTCTTCTTTTAGTGGCGTGTCATGATCCTAACATTACTCGTGTATACACTGTCTATGTATCAAATTTAAACTCTTAAAAATTGGTTTCTTTACACTTTTACTCTCTAAAGTTCGTAGAGATTTCACTTTATCCCCTCATCTTCTAGAAGCCTGATTTAATCTGCTAAGTTAAACCTCCTTTAGCAATGCAGTCCAATTGCTCAAATTCTAGGAAATCAACGTTTGTGACGCACATGGGTCGACCTGAGCGACCAATAAAGGGGTTAATTTAGGTGACAAATCTTTCCTCTTTACCTATATTGCCTTTGAGGCTAACCAAGTGCTCCACATGCTGATTGTGAAGTAAATTTGATAAATTTGGCCACATTGCAGAACAAAGTAAACATGAAAGACTCCGGCGCAAACTGGTGTAAACTTAAGGGTGTAATGATGCACATTAACATTTTGAGAAAAGTAATTTAAATTTACTTATATTCCTATTAAATTGAGGAAAAACATAATCCAGTCATGACTCAAATTCTATCTAGTATAGGAGTATGGAATTTCCTTCCACATTCAGACACCCATATTCCTCCTTTCCTTTTGTTAGTTAATCATGTCACTTTTTAATATAAGTATGTAGCCTACCACTTAGCATGATGACTTATCAAAAGTGATGATCTTAATATATACTCAAGAGTCGGGACATTATTTTAGAGTCAAATACATAAATTAATCACTAAAAACTCACATGCTTTATAAGGTTTTTTTTAGCTTTGAAATGGATTGTATTTATGAAAACAGGAAGACAAGGTTTCAGACCTGTATTCCCAATCCCATAGTTATCAACTCCGCAAAAAAAATGACTTGAGTGATATTTTATATTAAAAAAACACTTGCATCAATAATTTTTTTCTTCTTTACTGATAAAGCTTATACCACTTAATATAAGATAAGGAGAATTACAGAACTAAAACAAACCTTGCATAGAGGGCACTTTACAGAGGAAGGAGGCTGAGAATGCTTGGTAGCAACCACTTTGGACCAATGCAAGATACAGTTGTAGCAAAACTTATCTGCATTAATAATAATATGGTTACTGCAAAGGAATGAAAGATAAGAATACATATACACACTCAAAGAAATATAGTCTCCACTCTCATGCATATTCTGAATGTCTTGTAGCATCAGATCTATATGAGACAAAAACTATGCAAAACAAATATAATATAGCTAAAAAAAATGGTAACTAGAATATTAACCATTCATATCTTATTCCAGATGACTCTACACCTAGCTGTCTGCATGCAATGATGCAATAAGGATGAAGAACCCGATGCAGAAGGAAGAAACATGAGTAGAGGGGCACTAGACATCAGCTGCTGAAAGGGTAGGGAGGATTCTTTTCCGCCCTCATTTTATCTTTCTAATATGCAAAAACATGTAGTTCTTGTCCAAGACTATCACTCACGTCACATGCCCTGAACCTAGATACAAGTAAAAACCAACAGAGTCCTAGTTGAAATAGTAGTAATTGTTCATTACCTATTGCAAAGGTTCATTCTTCAACTATCTCGTCGAGTAAAAGTATTATGCATATGTGAAGTCCACAAACATGACATCCCAAGCCGAGCACGAGTAGTATGCATATGCTATGTCAACAAACATTACTTAAAAAGTTATTCGATGTAGATTGTATCCTATAACTTTTTACATAACCTTGGATACACCTGCTGATTAGATCAAAAGGAAGTTATGACATAATTGGCAGGAGAGAAATATAGATTTAAGTTATATAAGTTAGGCAGAAAGAGAGTTATGATTATAACTCACTTTCCGTAATCAAATTCCAGCACTCTTTTCTCAAAAAAAATATATGCACATAATCTTAATCTGCAGTCTTCTGTAAATCTTTCGAATCAAAATTCTGACTGTAATAAATCAAAATTAAAATTTTAATCTAGTAGAAGAAAAAGTTGTTTTACAATCTTTTGAAAAACTTAAAGCTAACTGAATATTTTGCTCCTCTATGGAGAATCAATGTTATGGAAGATAATGTGACGACTTGCAATCTTTTTGAAAAACTTTAAGCTGCCTCAATAGTTTGCTCTTCTAGGGAGAAGCAATGTTATGGAAGCTTATGATGGCATTCCATTAAAAGAGAAGGTATCCCACGTCATGATATGGTTTGAACCCCCAAGGTGGCATTTGCTTCAAGTTTGTGGATTTAAGTGATAGTGGAATGCCTACAATGAAGCACTGAAGGTTGGAACTATACAGTGATGAACTAACATACACCTGTTGTTTTACAGGAGCAAAAAGATCTGCTAGAATGCAAAGGCAATCTCATTCATGCAATTGGTATCCAGTTATTGGTGCTGGATTGAATAAAAGAACTTTCCAATTAACCAAAATAAAAAACTTTTAGCAACCAAGTTTAAAATTTTTTAGCAACACTTGCCCTAAATGTAGTACCCAAAATATGAATTTCAACCTGTACAAGTCACACATGAACCAGTATATTCTTTTGATAAAAGAAGAAATTTTATTAATAGAAAAGAAAGCATACAATAAATGGGGGAACAATAAGTCAAAAGAGCCCTTTAAAAAATACAACCCTCCAATCTCTACACAAATCGATCACCAAGATACTTCTGAAAGCCCACAAAGCGAATCCCAAAGAGATACAAGAAAACAACCCCTTCATTCAATAGCTTAAAAGATTAGCAACTTTCTCTAAACAATCTAGCATTACCAAATTCCACAAATAGGGAACAAGGCACGTGAACAGCTATACCATTTGAGCACACTCCGTCTATAACAAAATTTACCAATTTTTCATCCAAACACCTCTAAATTAGCCAATACATAGTACAAAATTTATCAAACTATACTTGCAAACAAATAAGCAGCTAAAGTCACAGAACATTACAAACAGAATAGCAAATGCATTTGTGCAGTGCCTAGGGTGCACCTTGCACCTTAAGAACTATGGCATTTAACTCTAGTCCGGGTGGGCAATTTATGAATCATTAAGGCATATTACGAACCTGAATGTATAATTAAAGCTATGAAGACTAACACTATGAATCCACTTCCCTACTGATTAATCTCTCAGGAATTGGGGGCAAATAGCATGATGAATATAAATCTACTTATGAGAGGCTGATATGTGTCACTCTAAAAGAAAGATGATGATCAGATAAGCTTGATCTAAGGATAAGCATCCGAAAGATTATTATCATAATTATTATTAATATGTTAAAATACAAATATCTTAGATAATTTGTTAGCATAACACACATTGTTGGGGCCTCTCTCTGGGTAACTTAATATGTAATCCCAGCTCTAGGTGTGCAAGGTGTTGTATACAAATCATTCCACATACATATTGCCTTTTATATTGATACTGATAGACCAAATGCACTTTAATTTGGAGAATATGCATACGAGGGAGAGTGTTAGGATTATATACAAATAGCTTATACTTTTAGTGAGTTAGTAACACAAAATTAATATCAATAAAAGATATTATATGATTCAAGGTACGATTCAACCACAATCATATTCATTTTCTCAAGGAATTATTTATCGACTAAACTCTTTCGGGCAATATTTCCTTTTCTTTAGCAGGTTCCAGGGACTTGTAATGAATTAGACAAGCAGATATGTAGAGAACCAGGGAATTTTAGAGAAAGGAGACAAATATTAGGGCAGAGAAAGGGAATTAGAGAGATAGAAGAGATAGAGCATAGAGTTGAGAGAGAAAATCATATATATTCATTCATTAGCTGCTTTCAAATGTATAATGGATTCCATACAAATACTCTACCTCACTCTGATCTCAACAATCGAGAGGAAACAATGAGCACATGCTCCCCATCTCCAGCTAAAATCTGCTAAAATCTGTTCTAACAGAAAATGAAGAAAAAAGACCAATATGAGATGGTTGGTGACACTTGATTAGATGGTCTTCCCCTCCTTTTCTAGGGATAACTGCAGGTTGTGGAAGTCAAAAGTGAATGGGTTAAATAACTTTAACCATTGGACTCCCAGCACTATATCTATGCCCCCAAATGGCAAAATTCTAAAGTCTAACTGGAATTCCTCTCCTTGTATGGACCAAGATAACTAGGGCAGTGTTGTTAGCTAGTGACCTTAAAACCATCAGCCACAGTCACAATGATGGCATTGGTTTCCCTTAGTGTAGCCTTGATTCTCTTAGCAGCTTGGGGATCTAGGAAGTTGTTGGTACTACCACTATCCACTAGAATTCTCAAAAAATTTCCATGTGACATTCCTACCAGTCTAACTGTATGATTAGTATTGTTACCTGAGACTTGAGAGGGCATGTAAAGTAATCTGGGCCTCCAGATCCTCACACTTGCCTTACCTCCTTGTCTGTTTTTTCACAGGGCTCCATTTCTTCCAGCTATGGGTCATCTGCAACTGAGGGTAACATCATGAACAACTGTGGTTTCTTACACACATGACCTCTCACAAATGGTTCATCACATGAGAAACATAACCAAACACAATTTTGGAGTAAGTGGCACCACCAATAGGCTTTTTGAACAACCTGCTCCTTCTAAGCCAGGCCTCCAATTTAGCCAACTCCACACTAGCCAATCTAATCATCTCCTTAAGGGTTTTTGGTTTGAGCTCCTGGATTCCCAACTGTATTTCCAACTTTAGTCCTCCCATAAAACAGTCCATAAAGAATTCTTCATTAAAGATTGAGTTTCTGGTTATAGCCCAACCTCTCAATTCCTCAAACCTTTTTCTATATTCATCAACTGACCCCACTTGCTACAGTTTCTTCAGTTCTCCTATGGGATTGTCACTAGCCTCTGGGCTAAATCTGGTAATTATCTCTTCTTTTAATCCCTCCCATGTCAACTCTTGCCCTTCCTACACAAATTAGGAGGACCTCAAAATTCTTCATGAGCTGCTCCAGTTTTGTATCCAATCCCTGTCGCAGTGTAGAGACAAATTCTAGCAATAGTGTCTGCAGATGCTGTATGGTGGTGGTTTGCTCATGAACATGAGACTCTAAGTTACTCAATCGTTGATTGTTGGTGGCCATAGGTGAAGGATCGAAGACTCTGATACCAATTGTAATGAATTGGAAAAGCAGAAATGTAGAGAACCAGGGAATTTTAGAGAAAGGAGACATAAATTAGGGCTGAGAAAGGGAATTTTAAAGAAAGGAGACATAATTTAGGGCTGAGTAAGGGAATTAGAGAGATAGAAGAAAATATAATGGATTCCGTACAAATACTCTACCTCACTCTGATCTCAACAATCGACAGGAAGCAATGAGCACATTCTTCCCATCTCCAGCTAAAATCTGCTAAAATTTGTTCTAACAGAATGAAGAAAAAAGATCAATATGACCTGACTGATGTAATTAAAAGACAGTAATACCCTTCTACTAAACTGACTTAACTAACTTTATAAGTCTAATCTAATCCTTACAGGACTATCCGCGATATTAAGTTTCACATTATCAGATCCATTTTAATAACATAAATAAATTTGAAAAAGAAAGAATCCAACTAAATCTAGGAATCTTTAAGAGATGGTTCAGTACTAAAATTTCAAAACTGGATCACAAATCTTTAACTTGTCAAGCTTCTTTATAGCTTATTAATCATAGGGCACACATGAGAGTTGGGATTTAATTATTTTGCAGTAATAATAAAAAGAACAACACCTGAGTACCTAACTACTTCTAAACTAAATAACAAAATAAGTACACAGCAAAATCTAGGGTTTACAGCATTGGCTTACGAAATTTAACACAGAAAAAAGAAAGGGAATCGTACGGAAACATTGATCCAAATAGGATTCTTGCTGAACAGGTCCGAGGCAAATGGGGCAAGGGTTTGAATAATCTGAGGTAGAAACGGCGTCGTTCGTTACTGGGTTTTTTTCAACATCCTCAGGCTCGGCCATTCTCGTGAAGTATGAACTCTATTAGTGCCCCCTTTGCCTATTTATTTTCCCGCTTTATTATTCGCGCGTCACCTACGGCTAATGTTAGAATTTATGGGGGCATACCATAAAAATTGAATAAATCTGAATCTGAACGATCTGAATCTGAATCTGAATCAGAATGAGTTGAATCTGAATCTGAATAAAAAAAATTATTTAATAATTGACATGTCTGAAATATCTAAATGTCAAAACTTTGTTATTTTACCCATCTGAAAAAATTCAAAATTGTTGTAAATTTATTTAATATTACTTAAAATAATAGTTAATATTTTTTTAATTTTTATTTTATTTTTTTAATTTTTTTTTACTTCATTCAGTCATTCAGTTCAAAAAATCTGACTTAGCCATTCAGCTCGTCCATCTTACCGATTCACCCATTCAGACCAAAACAAACGCATTGACTGATTCAGCCATTCAGATTCAGCTCTAAATAAACAGCCCCTTAAAATAGTTTATTTATCTTTATCCTTACTATGAAGTGCTGTTCAGTCATTCTGTAAAGTAAAATAAAGATTCAATTTTTTCACTATATATCCAATAGGTTCCTTATATTGATTCCTTAAAGAATGAAATTTTCAGTCAAAACATCAAATTAATAATAATCTTATAATTTGTAAGAGTGGTAGTATAATTTATTAATTATATTTCATTGTAAAATAATTTTATTTTATTTTAAATTTTAAGTAATTTATGGAGTGAGTATTGAATGGATGTAAATGTATATAAGATCAATATTAACTTTTAAAACGTTAATTTGTGATATTTTAAATTTAAATTTAAATTTAATATGATTCATTTAGATTTTGAAAATAATAAATTTTATAATTAATAATACTTTTATAATATTTATAATTATATTGACAAAAATTAAATAAATTTATATCAATTTTAAATTTGAATACGTTTGAAATTAATTTTTAAAAAATAAGTCAATATTAATTTTATAATTTGAAAATGAAGTAGTAAAAAAATATCAAGGTGTGTATGATTGATAAGTTGTCCACTTAAATGAGGGTGTAAAATGTCATTTTGCATATATAGGGAACGATTTTTTGACTCACTCACACTAGGGAGTAAAATCATTTATATGGATTAAAATAGAGAGTTAAATATGGATAAGGAAACTGCTGGATAATGATTTGTTGATGTATTCTTCAAAATTGGGGATAAAGAGTTGATTGAAAAAACTGTTGTGACGCCCCTAAAATATGTATACATCACCTATTCTGAGTCGCCAAATACATGGTACAGAAAACAACTACTACATCATTACTACAATTATCGTACAAAATACGACAACACATAAACTGTTTGTTTAAATACAAATATTGTCTTCTAGTCAATATTCACACTCAAATAAGTCCTCATTACAATTATTAAAATACTATTTTATTAAATAGTGAGGACTGCTAACACGACTGACTGAAAACATCACTCCACACCCCAACTAGTTCCCGCTATATTCTCGCCTCTTGAGAAAAATGAAACAAAAAGGAAAAGGGTGAGCTCAACTAGCCCAGTAAAAAATATTATGACTGAGATAATATACAACAAATTATCATTAGTCTTCAACAAGGAAAAATCTAATAAAATATAATAGACAACAAGTTTTAGATCAACAATTGCAGCGAAAACAACAATCTATTAGAAGAGTCAAGTAGAGAATGAATTCTACTATCTTCTAATATTTAAAAGTCCATCATCAATATTTTATCCCTGTAACATCAATCAATATGCATCTTGAATCAAATATTCATCTTTGCATTACAAGCTAAAGATATTCATTTGTATCACCAGTTGGTCATGTTCATTTAAACACATGTTCATCTTTACACCACGGGCCAAAGATATTCATCAGTTAATCATTCATCTTTGCACTACAGGCCAAAGATATTCAATAATATCATCATTTAGGACTGAGGATGATGAAAAATATTTTAAAGAAACGAATCCAGTGAGATAAAAGGATAAATATTAGGGATTTGTACTTTAGATAATCTAAGTTCAAAAACGCTCCATAATAAACCATAGTGAAGTAAAATTCAAGAATGAAGATCAAAATATGGATACAATCAAATATAGTAACCATCCTAGACATTTTGGACAAAGAAGAGAAAATTTCATTTTTCTGTGAATAATGTCGTATTCGTGAATAGTACCGTATACGTGAATAGTGTCGTATACGTGAATAGTAACCCCGATGCAAAAAGGTAAAAATTTCACAATAAAATTTATATCAATATTTCGACATAATGATATTGAAGAAAATAATATCCCTTACCTCAAAAAAACAGTACTTCTGGCTGAAATATCAGGTATAAGGCTGAAGAATACTTGTACTGAATAGCAACTCTCAAAGTATCTAAATACTCACAAAAATACGCTCGATAATATATATATATATAGAGAAAAAAAACTTATTTCTGGTGTGATTTTCAATTCTAATCTAAGCACCTATTTATAGAAAAATGTTAGAACGCCAAAGCAGACTAAATAATAAAATATTAATATTCTAAAATCATTTCAAGCATGCCACTTTGATTTTTCAGTATACAACTTTGAATTTGCAGCCTGCCATTTCAACATTTTCCACAAAAAAAATAAAAGTGGGTCCTCCCATATTTTAATAAAAATATTTATTTTTGAAACTTCAATAATACATAATAAATAGTTCTTTTATCTGAAAAATTCAAATCTCATGTCCTTTCCATAGGAAATTTAATTCTCTACAACTTTGTAGAAGAAAATTTTTTCAAATTCCAAACAGAAAATATCCGAAATTCACATACGGACGATTTTTAATACATTCATTCTGATAAAATACTGATAAAGCACCTCAACATTAACTCCTTCATTTATATCTATATAAAATAAATATTTTCTTATCATATAAATCAATAATTAATTATTCACAAATAATATTACAGAATCACAATTATGACAACCAGGTAGTTCTCAGAAAAGAGGGGACTTTCCGATAAGGATTTCTCCTTATTGGCGCGCAATTAGGTGATCAAACCTCTCCTTAGACAGAACTTTCTTAGACATTGCCAATAATATTATCTAGTAATATTATTCAAATAATATGAATTATTGATCTGATAATGGAAAATACTGTGCAGTGACAATTATTGAAATAACAATAATATAAAATATCAACGTTACAATTATTGAATCAATAAAATAAAATATTGAACAGTAATTACTATAACAATTATTGAGTAGTGTCTTCTTACGTAAGGATCAATAATTCAACAATACTGTGCAATATCGTGTGCTATTGTGCAACCACGCGTATTACTGTACTTTAACCACCGGGTATTCCAACAGTGTTAACGGTAACAACTACGCCGTTATTTATAAAAACTCAAACTTGTCGTTTTCTTCATCCGACCGTCTTTTGTTATAGGCCCCACAAATGGTTGCGTCGTCGTACGAATATTCTCCGACAACAAGAATATTCCACGACCAAATGAATATTCCCCGACAACAATGAATATTTTATAGCCACTTACTTATTTTACAAAATTTGCGCATTTCACCCATAACCAAAATATTATATCAAATTAACACCTTATTATTCAAAATAATAATTAGAGGAAATTCGATTTTGTTTATGAATAAGTTAGGGTCTTACAACCTCCACTCCTTATGAAATTTCGTCCTCGAAATTGACGTACGTACCTGGTGTTTCGAAAAGGTGAGGATATATCGCTTTTATTTTCGATTCCAACTCCCATGTCATTTCTTCAATAGCGTGGTTCCTCCATAAAATCTTAACTTGTAGTATAACCTTGGTGCGTAGGACATGCTCTTTTCTCTCCAAGATCTTAACAGGTGTGACGGCCCCAAAATAGGTATACATCACCCATTCTGAGTCGCCAAATACATGGTACAGAAACAAATACAATTTCATTACTACAATTGTCGTGTAAAACACGACAACACATAAACTGTGAGTTTAAATACAAATATTGTCTAATAAACAGTATTAAAACTCAAAAGGAGTCCTAATTATAATTATTGATACACTATTTTATAAAAATAGCGAGGACTGTTAAAACAACTTTCTAGAACCATCACTCCATACCCCGGCTAGTTCCTGCTATATTCTCACCTCCTAAGAAAAAAATAGAACAAAAAAGAAAAGGGTGAGCTCAACTAGCCCAGTAAAAAATATTATGACTATGATAATATACAACAAATTATCAATAGTCTTCAACAGGAAAAAATCTGATAGAATATAATAGACAACAAATTTTAGATCAACAACTGTAGTGAAAACAATAATTAATTAGAAGAGTTAAGTAGAGAATGAAATCTACTATCATCTATGAATTTAAAAGTCCATCATCAATATTTTATCCCTGTAACATCAATCAATATACATCTTGAATCAAATATTCATCTTTGCACTACGGGCCAAAGATATTCATTTGTATCACCAGTTGGTTATGTTCATCTCAACACCTGTTCATCTTTGCACTACGGGCCAAAGATATTCATCAGGTAATCATTCATCTTTGCACCACAGGCCAAAAATATTCATCAAGTATCACCATTAAGAACTGAGGATGATGAAAAATATTTTAGAGAACGAATCCAGTACGATAAAAGGACAAAGTTTAGATATTCGTACTTTAGATAATTCAAGTTTAAAAATACTCCATAATAAAACATAATGGAGAAAAATTCAAGAATGACGATCAAAACATGGACACAATCAAAAATAGTAACCATAATAGACATTTGAGACAAAGAAGAGAAAATTTTATTTTTCGGTGAATAGTGTCGTATTCGTGAATAGTGCCGTATACGTGAATAGTGCCGTATACGTGAATAGTAATTCTGACACAAAAAATTTCAAATTTGATAAAAAATTCAGACCAATATTTCGGCATAATGATATTAAAAGAAATAATATAAAAATAACATCCTTACCTCAAAGAAACAATACTTCAAAATGAAATATCGGATATGATGCTGAATGAAACTTGTACTGAATATCAAATTTCAAAGTATCTAAATACTCACAAAATACGCTCGATAATATAGAGAGAGAAAGAGAGAAAGCTTATGTTTCTGGTGTGATTTTCAATTCTAACTTAGTACCCTATTATAGGAAAATACTAGCACGCCGAAGCAGATCTGACCTGTAACCTGATGGCTTTACCTGCTACTATTGCCATCCACCACATTTGAAATAAAATTTGAGCACATTTCTCACCAACCAAAAGTGGGGCCCACCAAATCTAGAATTTTTCACCAAAATGATAAATTTAGAAACTTCAACAATTTCTGAATCAGTCACCTCTTAAATTTCATAACAAATCATGCGTTAATTTTTTAACGATTCAAAATTTATGGACATATACTCAACTTATATATGTATAACATATCCAAAAATCACAACGATCCAACGGTCGGATTAAAATTATAACTCACGCAATAGAGCTTTAAGAACATTGTTTTGATTTTTAAAACCTCCATTCCGACAAAATACTGATAAAACCCCTCAACACTAATTTCACATAAATAAATCCATCATTTATATCCACATCAAATAAATATTTTCTTATCATATAAATTAATAATTAATTATTCACAAATAATATTACAGAATCACAATTATGACAACCAGGCAGTTCCCATAAAAGAGGGGGCTTACCAATAAGGATTTCTCCTTACTGGCGCGCAATTAGGTGACCAAACCTTTCCTTAGACAGAACTTTCTAGACATTGCCAATAATGCTATCTAATAATATTATTCAAATAATATGAATTATTGATCTGATAATGGGAAATACTGTGCAGTGACAATTATTGGAACAACAATAATATAAATTATCAACGCAACAATTATTGAATTAATAAAATAAAATATTGAACAGTAATTACTGTAACAATTATTTAGTGTCTTCTTATGTAAGAATCAACAATTCAAAAATACTGTGCAATACCGTGTGCTACTATGCAACCACACGTATTACTGTATTTTAACCACCGGGTATTCCAACAGTGTTAACGGTAACGATTACGCTGTTATTTATAAAACTCAAATTTGTCTTTTTCTTCATCCGACAGTTATTCTGTTATGGGGCCCGCAAATGACTGCGCCGTCGTACGGATATTCTCGACAAAAAGAATATTCCATGACCAAACGAATATTCCCCGACAACAATGATTATTTTATAACCACTTGCTTATTTTAAAAAATTTGCACATTTCACCCTTAACCAAAGCATTATATCAAATTATCACCTTATTAGTTCAAGATAATAAATAGAGAAATTTAATTTTATTTATAATAAGTTGGAGTCTTACAACCTCCCCTCCTTATGAAATTTCGTCCTCGAAATTGACGTACGTACATGGTGTTTCGAAAAGGTGAGGGTACTTCGCTTTCATTTCCGATTCCAACTCTCAGGTCATTTTCTCTATAGCATGGTTCCTCCACAAAATCTTAACTTGTGGTATAACCTTTGTGCGTAGGACATGCTCTTTCCTATCTAAGATCTTGACATGTACCTCCTCGTTCGTTAAATCCTCGGCTATCTCGTCTGGTTCTAACACAATAATGTGGTTTGGGTCATCCACATATTTACGTAACATCGATACGTGAAAAACGTTATGAACACGCGACATACTTAGCATTAAGGCGGGTTTTATAGGCCACAGTTCCTACTCGATCGAGGATTTCAAATAAATCAAAGGTTTGAACTTTCTTCTCTTCATCGACTCTTACTTCTAGAATAACTCCTTCTTGCACCTTCTTCTTTATATTCATCAGCTCTGGTGTGTAGCTTGAGCGATTTTAACTTTATCAATTAAAGTCGATTTTACTCGTATACTTAACGTCATAACGTGGGTACTTGGAGCCTTTAACTCTATCTCCATCCTTTGTAAGTCGTACAAAATAGGTCTTTGTGCTCGACAATATCGCACTCGTACTCACATACGATCTTCTACTCAACGCGTCAGCTACCACGTTCGCTTTTCCAGGATGGTATGGTCAGAACAGGTGTCAAAATGAGTCGCCTCTTAAGCTCTTAGAAAATATTCTCGCATTCCTCGCTCCATACGAATTTTGTATCTTTCCGAGTCAGCTAAGTTAACGGAGTAGCGATTCGAGAAAATCCTTCCACGAATCTTCGATAGTACCCAGCTAAGCCTAGAAAGCTAGATATTTCGATTACTGACTTAGGTTGCTCTTAACTGTGACTCATATCCCAATCTTGGATAGCACGTCACAATGGCGCCTATCAGTTTACCACCGCACGAATATGACGTCCCCTACGGAGAGTGTAGCTTCGGTGCATTCCACAAAGGAAGTCACCAGATAGAGGCTCGGTACCAACTTTTATAGTTGGGTTTTTAACTTCTGAAGTTCAATAGGAGCTATTTGATATGGATTTTAGAAATGGGCTTTGTACTCGGTTCAAGATCAATAAAGAATTCAACTTCATGTTCTGGGGTAGACCAGGAAGTTCTTCAGAAAATACGTTAGAAATTCACTAACAACAGGAATATTATTCAAATCTGACATGTTTTTGTTCAAGTCCATAATATGGGCTAAGAAAGCTTGACATCCGTTTTTTAATAAACGAATGGCTTTATGGCTAGATATAACAGTGATTGACTTTAGTGGTTTGGTTGCTTGAATTCGCATAACAGGTTGGTTAGGAATATAAAAACTAACAACCTTATGAAAACAATCAATTTTGGTATGATGAGTGGTTAACCAATCAATTCCTAAAATCACATCAAACGCAAGTATCTTTAAAGAGATAAGATCAACAGGTATGTGATTGTGCCCACTTGGATCAAACAAGATTTATAAATAGTGGATGTGATAAAAGTTTTTCCTAATGGAGTTTCCACAGATAAGTCAAATTCCAATTTCTCCGGAGTCAAGTTTAAACGTTGAACACAAGCAGGAGAGATAAAAGAATGGGTAGAACTGGTATCTAGTAAGGTATAAACTTCGCAAAAATTTATAATTAACTAACCCGTGATACCTTCGTTCGGGTTCCTTGCGTTTTGGGCAGTCACGATAAATGCTCTTATAGAAACCACCGACTTTGTTTTATCCGTATCCACCTTTGGTGCCACCGTCCCAGCTGGACTTGATTTCTCTACAGGACAAAATCGAGCTATATGACATTTCTTTCCACAATTATAACATACCTTGGAAGGCTGTGAACAGTTTTGGACTTATATGTCCCTCCTCTCCGCATCTGTAGCATCTAACTGACGGTCGTTCTCCTCCCCTAGAATTTTTTGCTGGTGCTGCTGCTGCCGACGTCTTCCCGTCATCGTTAAATCTTCTCTTTCTTGAAATTTCCACTTGACTCACCTCTCCTATTATCATGGCCACGATGACCACCCGAGTGGTTACCGCTTTTGTCCGTATTTTTTTCCTCCTCACTGGTTATCATCGCTCCGATGACTGCTGTCACCGGTATGACCCTAGTTGTGGTCCCTCGGTTGAACATAATCATTATCTCGCTCTAATAATTGAGCCCTGTTGACAACATCTGAATACAGAGAAAATTTATGAGAGATAAGGTATTGACGAATCTCGGGTTTTAGACCTCTCAGAAACATCCGCGTCATACGTTCCTCATTTTCTACCAAATGAGGTGCAAACCTGGATAACTCCGTGAGCTTCGCCACGTACTGGGACACCGTCATGTTATTTTGTTCAAGTCTAATAAACTCTACCTCCTTCATATGAGGAATACTTTCAGGAAAGTACTTGTCATTGAACATTTTCTGAAACGTTTCCCAAGACATATTGAGTGCGGCATGCTGGGTACACTTCACAGATTTCCACCAGTAATCTGCCTCACCACGAAACATAAAGGTGGCGAATGGAACCTTCTGTTCCTCCATGCATCCCAAGACATCGAATATCTTGGTAATTTGCTTGACCCACGTTTCTGCCTTGATCGGATTCGGCTTTCCAAAGAATTCTTGGTCGCCCAACTCATTGAATTACTTGGCTGTGAAAACCGCGCGTTGCTATCATTTCCACCCGTATTTTGTACACGAGTCTCCCTCGTCTGATTTTGCATAAACTGCAAAAAGCTCCTAAACATTCCATCATTCATCATTTGCTCCATAGTGTTGTTTACAGGAGGAATATTGCCTTCCTGTTGTACGTTCTCTTGGTTGGTGATTGATGGTTGTTCCACAGTCTCATACACTCCATTATTAACGTTCTCAACTGCCATTCTAAAAACTGCCATAAAACAATGGTTAATTAAACAAATTAACATATCACATAATATCCCTATATTATGATAGACCAACAAATAAGCTTAGGTAGGACACACTAGCGAATGATTTACTCATCTCTCCCCTCCTAGTTCTATTCCCTGATCTCCGACAGAGACCATATCCCTAAGCTCTGATACCAACTGTGACGCCCCCAAAATAGGTAACATCACCCATTCTGAGTCACCAAATACATGGTACAGAAATAAATACAACTTCATACTACAATTGTCGTGCAAAATACGACAACACATAAACTGTGAGTTTAAATACAAATATTGTCTAATAAACAGTATTAAAACTCAAAAGGAGTCCTCATTATAATTATTGATACACAATTTTACAAAAATAGTGAGGACTGCTAAAACAACTTTTTAGAACCATCACTCCATACCCCGGCAAGTTCTTGCTATATTCTCACCTCCTAAGAAGAAAAATAGAACAAAAAGGAAAAAGGGTGAGCTCAACTAGCCCAGTAAAGAATATTCTGACTAAGATAATATACAACAAATTATCAATAGTCTTCAACAGGGAAAAATTTGATAGAATATAATAGACAACAGGTTTTAGATCAACAACTGCAGCGGAAATAATAATTCATTAGAAGAGTTAAGTAGAGAATGAAATCTACTATCATCTTTGAATTTAAAAGTCCATCATCAAATATTTTATCCCTGTAATATCAATCAATATACATCTTGAATCAAAATATTCATCTTTGCACTATGGACCAAAGATAATCATTTGTATCACCAGTTGGTCATGTTCATCTTAACACCTGTTCATCTTTGCACTACGAGCAAAAGATATTCATCAGGTAATCATTGTCTTTGCACCACACGCCCAATTCATATTCATCTAGTATCACCATTAAGGACTGAGGATGATGAAAAATATTTTAGAGAACGAATCCAGTACGATAAAAGGACAAAGTTTGGATATTCGTACTTTAGATAATTCAAGTTTAAAAATACTCATCATAATAAAACATAATGGAGAAAAATTCAAGAATGACGATCAAAACATGTAAACAATCAAAGATAGTAACCATAATAGACATCTGAAACAAAGAAGAGAAAATTTTTATTTT
>CM029019.1:69085359-69260359 GCA_016801055.1 Panax notoginseng
GAAATATTTGAGGCTTTTATGATCCGTAAAGATCTCCACCTTTTCCCCATACAAGTAATGCCTCCAAATTTTAAGTGCAAAGACAACAGCTGCCAACTCTAGATCATGAGTAGGATAATTCCTCTCATATTCCTTGAGTTGTCTTGATGCATAGGCTATGACTTTTCCATGTTGCATGAGAACGCATCCCAACCCTTTGCTCGAAGCATCACTGTAGATGACAAATCCCTCCGAGCCAGATGGTATTGTTAGAACAGGTGCTGAAATGAGTCTCCTCTTGAGTTCTTGAAAACTCTGCTCACATTCTTCGCTCCAACCGAACTTTGTATCTTTCCGAGTCAGCTGAGTTAATGGAGTAGCGATTCGAGAAAATCCTTCCACGAATCTCCGATAATAACCAGCTAAACCGAGAAAGCTACGTACTTCGGTCACTGATTTAGGTTGCTCCCAGCTTTGAATAGCTTCAATCTTTGCCGGGTCAACAGATATTCCACGACTTGATACTACGTGCCCAAGGAATGCTACCTCTTCCAGCCAGAACTCGCATTTCTTCAACTTGGCATAAAGTTTGTATTCACGAAGCTTTTGGAGTACCAGCCTCAAGTGTTGCTCATGATCTTCACGGCTTTTGGAATAAACAAGGATGTCATCGATAAAGACGACCACAAAGTGATCCAAATATTCCTTAAATACCCTGTTCATCATATCCATGAAGGCAGCAGGAGCATTAGTCAATCCAAAAGACATAACTAAGAATTCATAATGCCCATACCGAGTTCTGAAAGCCGTCTTTGGAATATCCTCAGTTCTAACCTTCAGCTGATGATATCCAGAACGAAGATCGATCTTTGAAAAGAATTGTGCTCCTTGCAACTGGTCAAACAGGTCATCAATACGTGGCAATGGGTACCTATTTTTGATGGTGACATGATTCAACTCCCGATAATCAATACAAAGTCGCATACTCCCATCTTTCTTCTTCACGAACAGAACAGGAGCACCCCAAGGAGAAGTACTAGGACGAATAAAACCAATGTCTAACAATTCCTGCAGTTGGGTCTTTAACTCCTGAAGTTCAATAGGAGCCATTCGATATGGGGCTTTGGAAATGGGTTTTGTACCGGGTTCAAGGTCGATACAAAATTCAATTTCACGCTCTGGGGGTAGGCCAGGAAGTTCTTCGGGAAATACGTCAGGAAATTTATTAACAACAGAAATATCATTCAAAGCTGACGTATTTTTGTTTAGATCTGTGACATGAGCTAAGAAAGCTTGACATCCGTTTTTCAATAAACGAATAGCTTTATGGCTTGAGATGACAGCGATTGATTTTAATGGTTTGGTTGCTTGAATTCGCATAATAGGTCGATTAGGAATATGAAAGCTAACAACCTTACGAAAACAATCAATTTTTGCATGATGAGTAGTTAACCAATCAATCCCTAGAATCACGTCAAATGCAAGTATTTTTAATGAAATAAGATCGACAGGTAATGTGTGGGTACCAACTTGAACCAAACAAGACTTATAAACCGTGGATGTAATGAAGGTTTCTCCCAATGGAGTTTCAACTGCTAAGTCAAAGTCTAATTTCTCCGGAATCAAATTTAATCGATGAGCGCAAGTAGGAGAAATAAAAGAATGGGTAGAACCGGTATCAAATAAAGTATAGACTTCGTTAGAGTTTATGATAAGCTTACCCGTGATGACCTCATTCGGGTTCCTTGCTCTCTGGGAGTTCACAACAAACGCTCTCCCTTGCACAACCGGTTTTGACTTTTCTGGGACGGCCTTTGGTGCCTCCATCCTAGCTGAATTTGTCTTCGGTAAACGACAAAATCGGGCTAAATGACCTTCTCTTCCACAATTATAACATGCTTTGGACGGCATCGCGCAGTTTGGACTGATGTGCCCCTCCCCTCCGCATTTGAAACATATGATAGGTGGTCGTTCTCCTTCCTTAACGACAGGTGCTGGTGCTGACGTCTTTCCATCATTGTTGAATCTCCTCTTCTTGAAATGCCCATTCTTATTGTTTTGGCCCTGATTACCACCGAAGTGGTTACCATTTCTGGCCTGTTGATTCCCTCCACGCTTGTTGTCACCGCTTCGATGACTGCTTTCACTGGTATTATCATTTTGTCGGCTGCTCTCTTTTGGTTGCGTTGTCTCGTTATCGCGCTCCACCAACTGAGCCCTATTTACAACATCTGAATACAAACACAATTTATGAGAAACAAGATGTTGACGTATCTCCGGCTTCAAACCTCTTAAAAACATCCGCGTCATTCTTTCTTCATTATCCACCAGGTGGGACGCAAACCGGGATAACTCCGCAAATTTTGCCTCGTACTGCGACACGGTCATATTATTCTGCTCCAATTTGATGAACTCCACCTCCTTCATGTGACGAATACTCTCGGGAAAGTATTTGTCGTTAAACAGCTCTTGGAACTTCTCCCAAGACATCTTCAGTGCGGCAGGTTGAGTACGCTTTATCGATTCCCACCAGTAATCTGCCTCTCCTCGCAACATAAAGGCGGCAAAGGGAACCTTTTGCTCCTCGGAGCAACCCAAGACATCAAATATCTTGGTGATCTGCTTTATCCATGTTTCAGCTACAAGTGGTTTGGGTTCTCCCTTAAACTCCGGTGGTCCCAGCTCCTTAAACTGTTTAGCGGTGACCGCCTGAGAGTTTCCAGTATTTCCACCTACGTTGTGGACAGGAGCCGCTTTCACCTGTTGTTGCATGAATTGCATAAAACCTCTGAACATTCCATCATTCATCATCTGGTCAGTGTTGTTGTTTGCATGAGGATTGTCACCTTCCTGATGAACATTATCCTGATTATTGATATGTGGTGAATCAATAATCGTCTGTGCTCCATTGCTATTCTCAACATTCTCAGATGCCATTTTCAGATACTGCCACAAAATAAAAGTTAATTGATATGTCATATATTATCCTTATATTATGACCGACCAATTAAATACCATGCAAATAACTTAGGTAGGTCATACTAGCGAAGGAATTCCCCGTCTCTCCCCTCCTAGTTCTATTCACATCTTAGCCAGGGATCATATCCCTAAGCTCTGATACCAACTGTGACGCCCCCAAAATTAGGTATACATCACCCATCTTGGGTCGTCAGATACATAGTACAAAATACAAATACAACTTACTAATACAACTGTCGTGTACAATACGACAAAACATAAACTGTGAGTTTGAATACAAATATTATCTTCTAGAGAGTATTCATACTCAAAAGGAGTCCTCATTACATTTATTAACACACCATTACATAGAATAGTGAGGACTACTAACTAATACTATCATTCGGACCATCACTCCGTTCCCCGACTTGCCCCAGCTACGTTCTCATTTCCTGAAGAGAACAGTGAAAGAAAGGGTGAGCTCAACTAGCCCAGTAAGAAATATTATGACTAAGATAATGCAGAATAAATTATCATTAGCCTTCAACAATGTTAAACTGATAAAATATAATAGACATCAAGTTTAACTGCAGCGGAACAAGCAATCCATTAAAAGAGTCAAGTAGAAAATAAACTCTACTATCTTTTATGATTTAAAAGATTTTCCAACACTGTGATCGCTGAGACTCAGCTTAATAAAATAATTCACATCATCGAATCACCCCTGCACTACGGCCAAGGATATTCGTATATTCATTAATGGTCATGATCATGCCAACAACTGTCCATCAATGCACTACGGGCCAATGAGGACTTTTACCACATCATTTGTAACATTACGGTCATGATTATACCGAATAATCCCTGGTCATAATCATACCAAGTCCATCTATGCACTACAGGCCACAGATGACTTTCAACATTTTATAAACATGAGGATGATGACAATGATATAAGAATTCAATAAAACAAGTTCAAGAATTAATTTATCCAAGAATTAACAACGTCCAAATTGTCAACATGATACTGCTTTGTGGAGTAAAATTCAAGAATGCTTAGAAGAATATTTTCATGAAAAGATACTGGATGAAACGCAATTATCAAGGATATTCCACAAATTTCATGGAGTATAGAAGTCAAAACTTAACCAACTGAGTACAATAAAGAATGGAATAACAAAAGAAATCACCATGCATGCGATAGACCGCACAGACAGGTTATTCCAACAGAATAATAAATAATGGAACCAGGTCCGGCGTAAACGCACAGACAGGATATTCCGACAGAATAATAAATAATGGAACCAGGTCCGGTGTAAAACACACAGACAGGATATTCCGACAGAATAATAAATAATGGAACCAGGTCCGGTGTAAAACACACAGACAGGATGTTCCAACAGAATAATAATAAAAACGGAACCAGGTCCGGTGTAAAACACACAGACAGGATGTTCCAACAGAATAATAATAAAAACGGAACCAGGTCCGGTGTAAAACACACAGACAGGATGTTCCAACAGAATAATAGAAGAATGTCACCAAGTATAGGGTAGACCACGTATACAGGTTATTCCAACAGAATAATAAGAAATGGAATAACAACAGTTCTCTTCATGAATAAGAAAGAATAACACCCCTTACCGTTTTAAAGACGAGCTGAAATAAGGAAGTAGTTAAGTAGCAGAATACTCTTCTTCTCTCTCTCTATAGTTTCTCTCTATAGTTTCTCTCTCTAGAGTTCAGTGAATTCGTAAGAAATAATGAAGGAATGAGCTGCTATTTATAGAAAAATAGAATGCATAGTAACTAATCCATGAACGGTCCAGATTGATTACTTTAATCTGACGGTCCATATTTAAAAAAAAATCTTTTAAATAAAATATAATATATTCTATTTATAGAATAACTTTAATAAAGTATTCTGTTTTATATAAAAAGATGTTTCTGTTTTATTACGTTAATAATACGAATAAAACAAAACGTCATTATCGCTAAATAATTCATATTATTAACTGACAATAATTGAATCAAACTGAGTGACTTCTCACATAAGCATTAATAATCAATAATGTGTGCTACTATGCAACCACACGTATTACTGTACTTTTACTACCGAGTAGTTCAACAGTAACAATGGTAAAATTTCCGCCGTTATTTTTAATAAAATATTTTTGTCGTTTTCTCAATCCGACAATAATTCCGTTGTGGGGTCCACCAATGATTGTGTCGTTGTACGAATATTCCCTGTTAAAACGAATATTCCCCGACCAATCGAATATTATATAACAACTTGCGTACTTTGCAAAATTTATAAATATTACCCACAACTATAACATTATATCAAATTAACTCCATAATATTCAAAAATGATATTTATAGAAAATTCTTCTTTATTTATAAAAGTTGGGGTCTTACAAGGAATTTTGAGAATTCAAAATTTCTTTTGGTAAATTATTCAGGATTATAGTATTATGTGTACAAAAGTGGTTAAGGGTCAATGGATGACCAGATAAATTACATATGTATCAAACCCAAATCGTATATATTAAGAACGTCCACATTCAGTTATATAAAATTATTACGATTTATAAGAAACCCTAGAAATCGGTTATGGAAACCCTAATTTTAGTTTCGGGAATCCGAAACCCTAATTCGGTATTTGAAAACCCTAATCCGAGAAATTACCGGATAAGTATAATGCTTAAGTGCTATTAATTATAATAATAATTAGGGTAAAGCCTGATTAATTAGCAAACCCTAATTTTAGAATTTTTGAACCCTAATTATTCTGTCATGAACCCTAATATACAGTTATGGAATTAATTGCTAAATTAGCAATATTAATTAGGAAATATTAATCCTAATCAGTTAAAGTCATAATGTGATTAAGGAATTATAATATAATTAGGAATCCCTAATTATAATTTTAAAATCAAGATTTTCTTTTTTTTAAAATCTAATTAGAAAATCTTAGAATTTTAATCGCAAAATCGTTAGGGTTAAACCCTAAAATGCTAAACCCTAAACCCTAAGGGTTATGGCCAATGTCTAAAATGCCCTTCATGATAGAAATGAGAAGTCTAAAATGCCCTTGTGCATTATTAAAGGAAGAATTAAATTATTGGTGTAGAAATTACTAAAATACCCTTTTGTCCCATTTAGTGTATTATTGTGAATTATTGCCACCAATTATTCCACACAAGCCAACCATCTAGAAGTTACATATGTTACTATAGCATTACCAGCCCTTGAATCACTTAATTCCAACTTTGGATCAATTATTTTCAAGATTAAAAGAGAGGGAAAGGCTACTTTAATTCTCCTTTTCACCAAACCATCCTCTCTCTAGAAATCCAAAAATTTGGAGTGAGAGAGAGAGAGATAAGACGAACTATGATCAAGAATCAGCAAGCCAAGATCAGCAACAAAGGATCAAAATCAAAATTCAAAGCAAAAAGGTATTAAAAATCCTAAATTTTGAAATCCTTTGATTCTATGTTAATTGTTGGAATTGATTGTTTAAAGTTGTGTAATTGGGAGTCTATTAATGTTATAAGTTGTTAAATTTAGGACCCATAACATCAAAGTGCTCAAAATTAAAGTTTTTCAACATTTGGAAAACTTGAAAAATCTCGTCTGACAGCAAATGTCAGACCCCATAGATCCGTGTGTATTAAGTGTTTTTGATGTTTAAAGCTTGTAACATGTAGCCTGGTATGTGGTATTTAAGATAAAAAAATAATCAAGGCCAGATCAATTGTAGATCAAACGTTACAAGCAGTCAAACATGGTTGACCAAAACTGCCAAATCGCGAACCCAGAAATTCAAGAAAAGATTGTCCGTGTCCAACTTTGACCGGCCAGATCTTGTTCATGCTATGATGTTTTAGTGTTATGAAGCTTTGAAGTTGTAGTCCTACATGTAGGCTACACACTGCAATTGATAGATCACATAAAAATTACACGATCATCAAGTTATAGAGGTCCAAAGTAGGCACCTCGAACTGTTCTTCGTGAAGAGCAGCTCTGACAGCTACTTTGATGGCCAATATCTCCCAGATCTGATGTTTTTTAGCTATGATGTTTATTGGATCTTGTAGTCTGGTATTTCGTCTATAAGATCTGACCAAGAACATTGCCAGAAACCTAAAGAGCAAAAAGTTATTTATGGTCAAAGTAGCTACCAGCGTCTGTCAGAAATTGCTTGGCTTGAAGCTCAAGAACACCTATAGCGACAGTTTCGTCGCTATAGGGCCCCTTTAGCGACGTTTATTTTCGGAAAATGCAGAAAATAATTAAATAAATAGAAAAAAATGATTTTTAATTATTAAAAATACATATTAAATTCTAAAAAATTATTTTAAATTCTGAAAAATAGTTTTTAACTATTTTGAGTATATTTCAAAAATATTTAATATTTTTGGAATATAAACGGTATTTATTTATTTAATTATAATATTAAATAAATTATTTAAAAATAGTTTTAATTCATGAAAAATCATGAAAAATTATATTATGATATTAGGAAATATTTGAAGTTATTTTTGATAACTTTTAATATTTTGTTATGAAATTCATTAATTAATCAATATTAATGATAATTAGTTTATTTAGTAAATATATTAAATAAATTATAAAAAAATAGAATTAATGCTTTAAAAATCATATAAAAATGATGTAAGTGTTAGAAAAATATTTTAAGTTATAAAATATAACTTTTGATATTTTGGCATGAAAATATTAATATTTTATTATTAATATCAGTTATTGGATAATGAATTTAAGTGTTTAAAAATCATATAAATATGATTTTAAGTTATTAAAAATACTTTGTGATATTATAATTATATTATAATATTATGTTATAATTTTCATTAATATTTAGCAATAAATAAATATTAGTGATAAAGGAATTATATGGTATTTAATTCATTAAATACAGTATTAATGATCGGAAAATTTAGATAAATGATATTAATTATCTGAAAATTATTTCGAGCTTATAAAAATTATTTAGACTGATAATATGATTGTTTAAGATAATTGTTAAGTGTCAGACAGAGTTTAATTGAACTTAGACTCGATAATTGTTTGACTAGACCGTCGGGATGATAGAATTTTGTCGATTTCAAGTCAGAGCGAAATAATTTGACCTGATGCTAAGTTTTATGTGCTGTATAGACTGACAGGGTTATGTGCTATGTGTTTAGGTTATTCTATAAC
The DNA here is from genome assembly GCA_016801055.1 of Panax notoginseng. NCBI lineage: Eukaryota > Viridiplantae > Streptophyta > Magnoliopsida > Apiales > Araliaceae > Panax > Panax notoginseng. The sequence continues at coordinate 69,093,522 of CM029019.1, forward strand.
AGTATTATACTGTGATGATATTATTCTAATATTGGAGATCTATATTATTAATATTAGGTCCCAGACGAAGCTTATTATATTGCGTTACAGTAATCAACGGATCAGGCAAGTTTTTAAGTTTCTTTTTACTTAAACTCTTCTAAGAGTAGTTTCAGTCAGATATGCTTATGAATTGTACTCTGTACATATTGCATGTATTCATCAGGTATGAAAGGCTGATCACCTTTATTACCATTCAGTTCAGACATAATTATTCCTGTTCAATACTTGTTCAGTCAAAGTTTTGTTCATGCTAATTCACAAATACATTGTGAAGGATGGACAGCTTATTATTCAGACTCTTTCAATCATGATATATCTTTACATTGTTTTAAAACTTGTTGGGCAACCTTCATGCTCACCCTTGCTATATCATGATAAAACATTACAGATAAGGCGAATACGGCCAGATATAGGAAAAGGATAATGCCAAGTTCAGCTTGGGATAGAATGTGCAGCTAGAATGTAATGGTATAGTTTGTAATAGTATAGTTTATGATTTGTGTATTAGTTAAGGTTACTCGATTTTGGGGAATAGTGTGTAAAGTTTAATGTATAAACAATTTATGTTTATATCTTCTGCAACAGTTGTAGAATGATTGTACCAGATCCGCGGCGATCCAGGACTAGGATTTGGGGCTGTCACACTTTTCACAGTACGTTGAAGACTTCGTCAATTTATGATTTCGTCATTATACATTATACCATAGCGGTTTGTTGATCCTAAGATCACATCCCACTAGGTTCAATTGCATTAATAACTCCATCTTTTTACCATCGTTGCATCAAATGCATATATGATATAAAATTCATTTTGATATTTTAAATCAACTTCTGTCTAGCCGAAGCAACTAGCATAGACATAAAAAGAATAGCTCTTTTAAAATCCATTGGTTCCAAAAGTTGAACCAATTCTTTCTTTTTCATAATGTACATTTCAGCACGATTTGAATAAACTTCGAAATCTAGCATAGCTAGAGGATTTGGAATATCCTATTCTCCATCTTCCTTCATTGTCTTACTGCGACAATACTTAAACTTCTCTAGCACCTTCAATGCTAAGTCTACTGAAAATACTTCGTTTTCAGTCTAAACATTCATATACCTTAGTACAGTCGATCAACTTACCACACATTATGAGTTCAGAAAATTTCTATAATAGTATGAGTTTAAGAACATCCAGACAGACCTTAGGCGTCCATTCGCTGAGACGTTTGAAAACATACCATATTATTATGAGTCAAGAACTTACCATAAGTATGAGTTTCAAGAACTCACACCTACCTTATCGTTCTCTACCTATCAAGTATATACATGAGAAAAGATTCACCTTCTCGTCATATACATCTTAATAGCGCGACTAATTCCAATGATTATCACTGTAATAAACTGAGTTGTTATTACACCAAAGCACAAACCTCTGCCCATAACAAAGGTTCATACAACTCAACCATCACATGAGTCCTCAATTAAAATCTTACAACTTCTAAATTTTTCTTTACTTAATACGAATTTTCTTTAATTCGTATGCTATCCTTCTCAACTCAATCTGAGTTCTTCTTCCCGTACTACTTCGTAGTACCATTCATTCATAGCATTAGCTATAAATCATTCATCATTTAACAGCTCATCTGTTACTGCGATTTACTATGATCACGTGGTGATCTTCTTCCTTAATCGTTTAACTCAACGATTTTCTTATCCTTCTCTCTACGATTAGAGTCTTAGGTACTTTTACCTAAGAGTTATAACCTATAGCTCTGATACCACTCTGTAACGCCCTGAAATTTGGTCTACTTTCACATCCGGATTCCGTGCATCACGATCCCATCTCCTTCCAAACACACATCATTATATAGCTAAATATAATGACATACATTCTCAAATCTCAGGTTCTCGAAACCATAAAACCTCTTTCATTACAAATAATGATAATTACATTATTCCTTACATCTTGCACAAGTGACTTTCATCCGCTACCAAGGATACATAAATGTTCATTAAACTAGTCTATAGTTTAATTCTATCACTCTATATTACAAGTCTTCACTTGTTCTTCACGCACATTAACATACTGAATGACACTTCAGCTTAATCTTTACGGGATCCTTAAGTTCTTTCTACATCGTACGCTAAAAATATTTTTCATTTAAAGCAAGTGTGAGCATTCAATTGCCCAGCAAGTCATAACAGTTGAATAAACAACTTCAAGAGTTTAAACATTCTTCAGAACTTCGATAACCGAACAAAGGTTATGAAGCAGCTTGAATAATAGGAATAGTCTCGATTCCTATCATTTTACAACATTCATCACATACTCTTTACATTACTTTCATTCTTCTACCTTTTTCCATACATATCATATCTGGCTAGAATCATTAGCACAGACTTAACAATAACGGTTCATGTATAAACAGAACATTCTTGTATTGAACATTTCAATCACATAACAGTTCATCTCAAAGAAACATCGAAGTGTTCACATTGTGGCACCAGGCCTCATACGTTCTACCACTTTGTACAAATATCACACATTCATGCACATACAGAACTTCTCAAGTTCAACATCTGAGAAGTTTAAGAAACTAGCATTCATGTAAAATATGAATGAAGTTAGAAAAACTTGCCTTACGCACAGCTATAGCTTATAGTTTACGCTGAACTGCTCATTCCAATTCCTATGTAGCACATAAGAAAATAGCACGTATACCAATTAGTCATATACTTGACTTACACATTGGTTTACTTAACTTTACTTCTTAAGGTTCGCGCTCTTGTAATTTAAGCTTACGCGACTAACTTTCATTACCGGTTCACGACTTCATGACATACGGAGATGTCTTATTCATACATTTATCATCTTGGATGATTTACCTTCTTATCTTCTTCTTATAACTCTCCTAGGACTCAACACACATTGTGTCTCTACTAGTAGTCCATATGGTACTCTAAGTGGTTTTCCACAAACAACCAACAAAGGTTACGATTGTACCATAACCTAACTTCTCTTAACTTATCCGAACCATTAAACTATAATGTTCATTAAGTCAAATTCATATTCCTTACGACTTTCTGGCAACTAAATGCCATACCTCAGGATTCATTCTTTATCGTCTAAGTCATACAGTCCTTCGTAAACTCAGAGTGATCATTCAATGTCAATACTATGAGGTCACAGCGTGAAACATTTTACAATCCCTTATTCTTATCTTACCACGTCCGGTTCACTCGACTCGGAACGTTATCCAAGTTAAAACTACTAACTCGGCTTCTTAACGTTATAAGTTATTGTCTTCCATTCATTTTCTTCACCGTTCACGGTTAAACTTTAGTGTTCATTACCTTACGGTCAAACCATACACGGAGTGTAGGTCCTGCCCGTTTAATATTCACGCACACTCAACCCTTACGTTGGTTAAAGTGTTTAACGCTTACTTCATTCCAACATTCTTTGTCCGACTCACCATCGGACTTTCATTAATCTCATTACTGTTCGCTACGGCTTTCTTACGATAATTCATATCTTACTTACTACTTTCGTCAACGTCCAAGTTATACAACCATTGTACACTTAGAACTTTTGTCTGACGCGATTACGATTCACGAGGATCGCTTACGTATTCCATGTTTACGTTGCTCGTCTCTTAATCTCTCATTAAACCTTCACTCAAGGTTTTAATTGCTCTACATCGTTTTCCATCCCATGAACCCCATGTTCATTACTCTTTCTTAATGTCGAAGCCATACCGTTCGTTGTATGCTAAGATCAACCGTTCATCACAACAACATTGCGTTCATAGCGTCTAATCACTTTACACTTATCTCCCCTTATCATGACATAACATCGAAATGTTATTCATTACCTTCATCACTCAACGTCTGTGGAGTCGCAATCATAGCAATCCCTCACGTTCGTTCATTACGACTACGGTTCTCGGATATCGGTTACGTAATCTAGCGCTTACATTGTCTATCTTTTAATCTCTTTGTTCAACCTTTAATAAAGGTTTAGAACACTTGATTAAGTGTTACATTATGTGAACTAGACGTTCATAATTCTTTCTTGCACATCCCCCAATAATTGAGCACATAAAGTTTCATTTCTGGGCCTTGCCCTGCACCGGCGCTGCGGCGCCGTGCCCCTTCCTTTCTCTCGCTCTGCTGCGCTACCTACGTCTCTCTCTTCCCTTGGTCTGGCGCTGCGGCGCCAAACCCTTCGTTATCTCTCACACTGCGGCACCAACTAACAGTACCTGAGGCTCTGAGCTCATGCTACGTCGCCACTTCTGTAAGCTTAGCCGGCGCTGCGGCACCGGGCCAAAACCCTAGAAAATTTTCGTCTTGCACCAAGTTTGAGACGCGTACTTCCTAATCTCATAACTTCTTCGTTATAACTCGGAACGAGATCATTCTAAAGCCATTCTCTTCCTTATCTTACGTACTTCAATACCCCTCAGACAAAAATTCATTCTGAATTCGTTAACGCACCATTCAATTGGCTTAATCTTCACCCTTCGATCATTTTTACGCTTTTAATGTTCTTCGCTCGTTCGTCCGTAATTTGGTCATCCGATCTTGGTACTCTTTCGTTCTTGAGTCCACGACTCATGCTTTCTATATTCTCTTACTTTCTTATGAAACCCTACACGTTCAGGTTCATTTACTAACTTCCTAATTCTCGTTCATCTTTTACGAAAATTTCGTCATAACTTCGCTATAGCTACGTTTTAATCCGTTCTTCATGAACGTTTCTTCCGTTCCTAACCAAGAAATATGCAACTAACTTATACGTAATGGTTTTAAGCTTGTCCATCAACAACAATTATCCTACGATGGTTTTAAACTTGTCCATCAACAACAATTATCCTACGATGGTTTTAAACTTGTCCATCAACAACGTTCTTCGTGTTCTTTGTTCGTTCTTCATTTTAATCGATATTTTGGATTACAATTCTAGTTTTTCTTGGAATTTGATGTTATAAAACACCATTCCTTACTTAATTCATCTACTCGTTCATAATATTCGTTCGGATCGCTCAAAATCTTCACGAATCTTATTCTCCCTTAAGAAATTTATAAACTAAATTTCTAATTCTTATTTCTTTATTTTCTCATGATTTCAACCATATGAAATCATTTCTAACATTATCTTCTCTATATTCTCGTTAAGCTATGTTTTTGAACTTAAAAACTTAAAGAAAAAATATTAGAAGAACTAGGGTTCGGGTTACCGTTCTTCTTTATTCTTCTTCCGTTATACAAAGCCGGCAATTTGCAAGCTTTTCTATTTCACAATCACTTTTGATCTGAGCCTTCATGCTCAATCTCTTCCTTCTCCCTCTTCATCTGAGCTCTCTCTCTCTCTCTCTCTCTCTCTCTCTCTCTCAAGTTATAGGATTTTCAAAAATCCCAAAATAATGAACATAAGCTTTCTATTTATAGAAAACCGAAGCTTAGGGCAAATTGGTTGTTTCGCCCCCACCTCCTTACTATTCCCACCTCCTCCAACACTTAGCCACCAAGTAAACTTGGCCTCCACCCTTACTTGGTGGCCAAGTGGCCGGCCCACATGCCCAAGGGTCATCCCATGGGTTGCCCTAATGGTTCTTACCCATCGGTTTATCCATCGGTTCGATCCACGATTTCTTTTCTTGGTTTGGGCCTTAACCCTAATTCTTATTGGGCCTATCTTGGGCTTGATTTCACAAATCATTGGGCTTGACATAATCCAAGTCCAATTGGATTCTACAAAGTCCATGAACTCAAAGTCCATTAAGACTAGTCGTATTCTACACATTCCATTCTCGTATTCTCGTATTCTGTTCGTATATCGTTCGTACGATATTCATATTATACGTCATACTAATCTTCGTACTATACTCGTATAATAACTAGTATTATACTTGTATCTCTCACGCATTATAACCCTAATTATTATATGTGATCATTAAATTCTCGAAACTCACTTTTCCTAACCCTTAGGTTTTGAGTCCGCAGGCGAAAACTTCGTTTTTACCATAACTGAAATATTATTGAATATTTCATCACGTCTCAACATTTTACGTAATCAATAACTTCTCGGAATTTCAAAATAAAACTCCGAGCATAAACTGAGGAATAGTGCCTATTTCGTCTTTTTCACCGGAAATATTTTTGTTCCCGGAAAAATTCTATATTCGTCTTGAAAATTCTTACTCGCTTAAACTAGCTCGTAGCCAGAATACTCCCGACTTATAATCATCCTAGGTCATAGAACGATTAATAAACACTTAGCACAGAATTGTATTAATAAAATTCATTTTATTAATAACTAATTCTTTAAATCTAAATTCTGGATAATCCAAAATTCCAGGTTGTTACAAAATCAGAGTCATTAGAAACACAAAGTCTGGAGTTGACTCGAAGTATTCCTTCTTTATCAAATCTTGCTTCTGGAATAACACCTTCTTGCACTTTCTTTTTCATACGCATCAGCTTTAGGTCCGTACTTTGAGCAACTTTAACTTTATCGATTAAAGTCGGGTCTACCCGTATATTTGCCAGCATCACGTGGGTCCCTGGAGTCTTTAACTCTATCTCCATCCTTTGTAAGTCATACTAAATGGGCCTTTGCGCTGTTAATATCGCACTCGTACCCGCATATGATCTTCTACTCAACGCGTCAGCTACCACGTTTGCTTTTCCAAGATGGTATTGAATGGTATGATCGTAATCTTTCAACAGCTCAAGCCAACGTCGTTGCTGCATGTTGAGTTCCTTTTGAGTAAAGAAATATTTGAGGCTTTTATGATTCGTATAGATCTCCACTTTCTCCTCATACAGGTAATGTCTCCATATCTATAACGCAAAAACGACTGCTGCCAACTCTAGATCATGAGTAGGATAATTCCTCTCATATTCTTTGAGTTGTCGTGAGATATCGGCTATGACTTTCTCATGTTGCATGAGAACACATCCTAACCCTCTGCCTGAAACATTGCTGTAGATGACAAATCCCTCTAAACTAGATGGTATTGTCAGAACAGGTGATGAAATGAGTCTCCTCTTGAGTTTTGAAAACTCTTCTCATATTCCTTGTTCTACCCACATTTTGTATCTTTTCGAGTCATCTGAGTTAATGTAGTAGCTATTCGAGAAAACCCTTCTACTAATCTCCAATAATAACCAGCTAAGCCGAGAAAGCTATGTACTTTGGTTACTGACTTAGGTTGCTCCCAGCTTTTTATTGCTTCAATCTTCACTGGGTCAATAGATATTCCGTGATTCGATATCATGTGCCCAAGGAATGCTACTTCCTCAAGCCAGAACTCGCATTTCTTCAACTTGGCATATAGCTTATTTTCACGAAGCTTTTGGAGTATCAGCCTCAAGTGTTGCTCATGATCTTCACGGCTTTTGGGGTAAATGAGGATGTCATCAATAAAGACAACCACAAAATGATCCAAATATTCCTTAAATACTCGGTTCATCATATCCATGAAGGTAGCAGGAGCATTAGTCAATCTAAAAGACATGACTAGGAATTTGTAATGCCCGTACCGAGTTCTGAAAGTAGTCTTTGGAATGTCATCAGTTTTAATCTTTAACTGGTGATATCCGGAACGAAGATCAATCTTTGAAAAGAATTTGGCGCCTTGCAACTAGTTAAGTAGGTCATCAATGTGAGGTAACGAGTACCTATTTTTGATGGCGACATGATTCAACTCTCGAATAAAACCGATGTCTAACAACTCCCGCAGTTGGGTTTTTAACTCCTGAAGTTCAATTGGAGCCATTCGATTTGGGACTTTGGAAATGGGTTTTGTACCGAGTTCAAGGTCGATACAAAATTTGATTTCATGCTCGTGGGGTAGGCCAGGAAGTTCTTCAGGGAATACGTCAGGAAATTTATTAATAATAAAAATATCATTCAAATCTGACGTATTTTTGTTTAAATTCGTGACATGGTCTAAGAAAGCTTGACATTCATTTTTTAATAAACGAATAGTTTTATGGCTTGATATAACCGTGATTGACTTTAGTGGTTTGATTGCTTGAATTCGCATAATAGGTTGGTTAGGAATATGAAAGTTAACATCCTTATGAAAATAATCAATTTTAGCATGATGAGTAGTTAACCAATCAATCCCTAAAATCACATCAAATGCAAGTATATTCAAAGAGATAAGATCGAAAGGAAATGTGAGGGTGCCAATTTGAATCAAACAAGACTTATAAACAGTGGATGTAATGAAGGTTTCTCTTAATGGAGTTTCAACAGATAAGTCAAAGTCTAATTTCTCCGGAATTAAATTTAAACGTTGAGCGCAAGTAGGAGAAATAAAAGAATGGGTAGAATTAGTATCAAATAAGGTATAGACTTTGCAAGAGTTTATGATTAGCTTACCCATAATAACCTCGTTCGGGTTCCTCGATTTTTGGGAGGTCACGACAAACGCTCTCCCTTAAACTACCGGCTTTAACTTGTCTAGGACGGCCTTTGGTGTCTCCATCCCAGCTGGACTTGACTTCACTTCACGACAAAATCGGGCTAGGTGACCTTCTCTTCCGCAATTGTAACATGCTTTCGACTGTTACGTATAGTTTGGACTGATGTGTCCCTCCCCTCCGTATTTGTAGCATACGATCAGTGGTCGTTCTCATTCCTTAACAACGGTTGCTGGTGCTGACGTCTTTCCATCATTATTGAATTTCCTCTTACTAAAATTTTCACTTCTATTATCTTGGCCATGATTACCACCGAAATGGTTACCATTTCTGGCATGTTGACTTCCTCCACGTTTGTTGTCACCGCTTCGATGACTGCTACCACTGGTATTATCATTTTGCCGGCTATTCTCTCTTGGTTGGGTTGACTTATTATCCCGCTCCAATAACTGAGCCCTATTCACAACATCTGAATACAAGCAAAGTTTGTGAGAAGGTATTGACGTATTTTGGGTTTCAAACCTCGCAGAAACATTCACGTCATTCTCCCCTCATTATCAACCAAATGGGATGCAAACCGGGACAACTCAACAAACTTAGCTTCATATTACGACACAGTCATATTGTTTTGTTCTAGTTTGATAAATTCTACCTCCTTCATTTAACGAATACTTTCGGGAAAGTACTTGTCGTTGAACAGTTCTTGGAACTTCTCCTAAGAAATCTTCAGTGCGACAGGTTGAGTACGTTTTAAAGATTTCCACCAATAATCTGCATCTCCACGCAACCTGAAGGTGTCAAAGGAAACCTTTTGCTCCTCGGAGCATCGCAAGATATCAAATATCTTGGTGATGTGCTTTATCCACGTCTCTCCCTTAAGTGGTTCTGGCTTTCCCAAAAACTCTAGTGGTCCCAGCTCCTTGAACTGCTTAGCGGTGACCATCCATGAGTTGCCAGTGTTTCCACCTGTATTTTGAAAAGGAGTCTCTCTCGCCCGATGTTGCATGAATTGCAGAAAGCTCTGTACATCCCATTGTTCATCATTTGGTCGGTGTTGTTATTTACCTGAAGATTATTGCCTTCCTGATGCATGTTATCCTGGGTATAGATCAGCAGTAACTCAACAGTCTCATGTGCTCCATTGCTTAACTCAACATTTTCATATGCCATTTTCAAACACTACCACAAAATAAGGGTTAATTGACATGCCACATAATATTCCTATATTATGACTGACCAATTAAATAACAAATCAACTTAGGTAGGTCATACTAGCGAAGGATTTACCCGTCTCTCCCCTCCTAGTTTTAGTCTCACATCTCAGCCAGGGATCATATCCCTAAGCTTTGATACCAACTGTGACGCCCCCAAAATAGGTATACATAACTTATTCTGAGTCGCCAAATACATGGTACATAATACAAATACAAACTTAATTATACAACTGTCATGTAACATGAGCTGAGAGTTTTAACACGAATATTATCTTCTAGACAATATCCAAAATCAAATGGAGTCCTCATTATAATTATTATCACACTATATTATAAAATAGTGAGGACTACTACAGCCATCATTTTGAACCGTCACTCCATTTCTCGACTAGTCCGGGCTACGTTCTCATTTCCTAAAGAGAACAATGAAAGCAAAAGGGTGAGCTCAACTAGCCCAGTAAGAAATATTATGACTAAGATAATGTAGAATAATTATCGTTAGTCTTCAACAGTGTTAAATTGGTAGAACATAATAAACAACAAGTTTAACTGCAGCGGAACAAGCAATCCATTAGAAGAGTCAAGTAAAGCATGATATCTACTATCTTTTATGATTTAAAAAGTTTATCATCATTTTTATCGTTGAGACTCAGCTCAATAAATAATCCACATCACTGAATTATCCATGCACTACGGGCCAAGGATATTCATTAGTATCACATCTGTGAAGACCCCAAATTCGGGTACTAATCACCACGAATCTGGTACACTCATTCTATAACTATTACGGAAGATATAAACATAAATTGTTTATACATTAAACTTTACAACATAAACCCCAAGGTCGATAAGCTTAACTTAATACCTGAATTCAATATCCTATCAGACAAACAATTTCATTATCATATAATACTGTTACAAATTTTATCTGTACAATGAATAAATATCTAGAACTGTCTTTGACTTTGCATGTATCTGACGTATTCGTCCTAATCTGCAATGTTTATCATGATATAGCAAGGGTGAGTAACAAGTTTGCCCAGCAAGTGTAAGTTCAATTAAGGATATATCATGATTGAAAAAATTGAACAATAAGCTAACTATCTTTCAACAATATAAGCATCGTGAAAGAACATGAACAAATTTTAATAGCTGAACGAACAATGAGCATGAATAAATGTATCTAGACCAAATGGCAATGAAGGTAATCAGCCTTTCAAAAGTTATATTTTATAACTTAAAATATTTTTATAATCCTTAAATCATTTTTATATGTTTTTAAAGCATTAAAACTAATCTTCCACAATTTATTTGATATATTTATTAAATAAATCAATTACCATTAATATTAATTTGTTAATAAAATTCCTCACAAAATATTAAAAGTCATTAAACTAACTTAAAATATTTTCTTATACCATAATATAATTTTAAATAATTTTTCAAGTATTAAAATTATTTTTAATTAATTTATTTAATATAATAATTAAATAAATTAAATACCATTACTATTTCAAAAATATTAAATATTAATAAAATATATTCAAAATTATTAAAAACCCATTTTTAGGCTTTAAAATAATTATTAGGAATTTATTATGAATTTTTAATAATTAAAAACTCTTGTTCTCTAATTATTAATTAAAATAATTAATTTTGTAATTTATCTGTAGCTAAAGGTACCTATAGTGACAAAACTGTCACTATAGGTGTTCTTCAGTGTTCATAAACCTTCATAGGCAGTGTGCTACCTTTGACCATCATTAGATCTATGTTCCAGTTGATTTCTGGGCTTGCAATGGTGTTAGAGTTGTAGTATTTATGTAATACTACAACTACAAATTAATTTCAGGGCCATACAACAACACATCAGTGAGATATAGGCCTTCAAATTCCTTGTCAGACCTGTTCTTCATTTCTCTGTTCTTCATTTCTCTGGGTTACCCAGAAATGAAGAACAGTCTATGGTGCCTACTTTGGAGCTTTGAATCTATGCTTTCTGGGCTTACTTTGTATGATCTAATAGTTCAAACCTGTAGTAGAGATGTCAGGGTATAATTATAAAGCACTAAATTAGTCTAACAACATCACCAAATTAAGATTTGATCCGATCAAAGTACTGGTCAGGATACTGCCCTTGAAGATTTCTAGGTTGCCCAGAATCTTCATCCGGCAGTTTGGTCAACCCTACTTTGACCACCATTATCTTTGATTCTATTTATGATTGTGGTGTTCTACTAGCATGGATTGGTAGTCCACATGTCATTCTACACAAATCAAACACTAATATAGCCTATATATCGAACAACAGCAAGATTCATGACCTGCAAAAATGTTGTCAGAAATTTCTGGGTTTCTGGGCATTTTCTGGGTTTTCCAGAAATAAACTTTGTGCTCGATCAACCAAGTTTGACCACTTATAACTATAGATTTAGACATGTTATAAAGGTGATTCCACTTCCAGTCTACTCTCCTCACGATAGAGAACAACTCTATAACATGAAACACACATATCATCTAAGACACGCAGATCTATGAGCCCTGATATTAGGCTGTCAGGCCACAAATTTGGGTTCATAAGTCAGTTTCTAAAAACTCATTTTCGTGCATCTAAATGTTATGGATATATGATATAACAACCCAGATCACTCAATAACATCCTTAAACACAACTTAAAATAACAAATCATAACATCTAACATAAATTACAAGAATTAGAAATTTTAGTGTTTATACCTCTTGAATGCACAAATTTTGATTCTGATCTTGATGGTCTGATATTGGAAAGCTAAATGGTGATATAGTCTTAACTTTTGAACTTAGTTCCTCCCAAATCTCGAATTTTAGAGAGAGAGAGAGAAGAAGTTAGCTAGCATGCTAAGTAAAGTACAGTTATTTACTAAACTTTTTAACTCTTATATTTAATTCAATGTATATGGCTGATGCAAGGTGGCAAGATAGCTGATATTTGACACATGTAATAATTAAAGTTGGTGAACTACTAAATATTTTGGCAAGATTTGTACACTTTCTTATAAGAAAATACAAAAAGGACACTTTAGTCATTTAGCATACCATTTTAATGGCTTTCTTGTAATCTCATCCCAACCCTTAGGGTTTGTAAATTAATTTTTATAATTTTTTAATTAGGGTTTTAAAAATAAAAATTAAGCTTTCTAAATTATAATTAGTATTTTATAATTATATTAGGTTTCCTAATCACATTCGAGCTTGCTAATTAGGATTAATATTTCCTAATTAACATTAAAATTGTTAAATTAATAATTAGGTTTTCCCTAATTGAACATTAGGGTTTTTAATTTAGCAATTAGGGTTTTCTAACTAATTTGTTAGCGTTTCCCTAATTAGATTTATACTCATAAACACCCAAGCCTTTAAATTTAACCTTTGAGCTCCCAAATTAGGGTTTTGATATTCTGAATTAAGGATTCGGATTCCCAGAACAGAAATTAGGATTTCTAGAACCGATATTAGGGTTTCTAACATATCGTTAGAGTTTTTTAACTGTACATTGATGTTCTTAATATATCCTTAGGGTTTGCCACTGATATAATTTATCTTAACAACCCTTGACCCTTAACCACATACTGTACACATAAAATCATTATATACAGATTCGTATACACTCATACACTTAACCCTATAATTCTCCACAAAAATTTTAAATCCACCAAAATCCATCACAAAAACGTCAAATCCATACACTTATTTTCTGTCTAGGTCTATTATTTAACCTTAATTTAATCATTTAAGATTTTAATAAATTGTCTAAATTCTCGAGTTGTCACATTCACCCCTTCTTCTAAAAAATTCGTCCCCGAAATTTACTTTACACCTTTCATACTTATTACCACATGTTATCCAAAACATTACTAAAAAGAGTTAAAAATTTTAAATTATACTGCGAACTTTCATTTTCGAAAAGGTTATACAGAAATTTATCCGTAAACCGTCATATCTTACGGACACAGAGGGTAATTAGCCCGATATGCCCTGTACTGAACAAGTACTGCTATTTGGAACAATTTTCCCTGTTTCTCTTATCCGCCTTGGGCGCACAAAAATTTTACCTCAGTCTTATCGGAATCTGCACCAAAACAATTTGGTTCGGGAAAATTTTCAAAGAACGCTTAGAATTTTCATAAATGTTGGTCTAGCTGAATTAAATAGCTTATACTCATACCAATAATAAATTTCAATCGAAATATTTATGTATAGCAGGACAACGATTTTGAGGATACCGTCATTGTGTGACTTTGTTATAACACATCATACAATAGCGGGACAACGATTTTTAGATCGAATTCAACACTAAGTATTCTTGTATTTACAACTCCATCAACTTTTTGTCATCATTGCACCAGGTTATATAATGCATCAATGATATATAAAATTCATTTTGATATTTCAATTCATTGTCGTCTAGCCGAAACAAATAGCATAAACTATTCTTTAAACCATTCAAAAATTATTGTAAATAAGTTTTATCATCTCAACAGGTAACGAGGTGTCAGTGTCCTGAAGTCCACACATACACATTAGTCACAAGGAGTTGAGAATAAAAATTCATTTTCAAAGGGCACAAAATATCCTTGTGAAACGGTACTAGATGAAGCACAAATTTTAAGGATATTTTACTAATTTCACGGAGTATAGAAGCAATACTTTAACAAAATGAGGGTATAATCAGGAATACGGGACGAAATAATATTACTCACATACTATAGAGTATGAAAGAAAATATTATTCCTATGAATACTGAACAAAAATAATATCCCTTACCTCAGAAGAAGATTGGATACTGGAATAGTGAAGTAGCAGATATTTCTTCTTCTTTCTCTCTATAGCTTCTCTCTCTATAATTGCTCTTGTGAGTCTTAGTGAATTAGTGAGAGTGAAAGAAGAATGAGCTTCTGTTTATAGGAAAAATATAGTTTCGATAATTGCACGTTTTGGGGCTCAAATTATTACAGTATAATACTTTCATATTTTCTTTCATTTTTAATTTAGTCATGTAAGTATTATTAAACTTGCACCACCTCCCCTAATAGTAAATACATGTGAATCAATAGTACATTCATGTGAATCAATAGTTCCATAAATGTGAAAAAATAGTTACAATATAGTACCTTCATTTATACCTCTATTTTTAATTTAGTCATGCAAGTATTATCAATCTTGCACCACCTCCCCTAATATTACATGCATGTGAATCAATAGTACATACATGTGAATAAATAGTTATAAGGATGTGAATTAATAGCAATTAATTACTCATTTATCCGATTAATTACCCGATTGGTCAATATAACCTTATCAAAATAAATGTTGATTTTCATTAACACTAAAAATCCTAACACAATGGAAATATCAACTTCATCTTTAATCAACACGAACTTATTCATCATTAATATTATAACTCACAATATTTAACAACTAGATCATTCCCAGGAAAGAGGGGGCTTTCCGATAAGAATTTCTCCCTATTGGCGAGCAATTAGGTGACCAAACCTTTTCTCGACAGAACTTTCTAGACATCATCAATATTGCAAATAATAATATGAATAACTTTGCCGTCTCAATTATTGATTTAATAATATAAAATATTGATACTGTTACAATTAATAATATGAGAGATATTATGTAGCAATTACTGTAGTAATAATTGAGTATAACTGAGTGACTTCTTGCGTAAGCATCAATAATCAATACCGTGTGCTACTATGCAACCACGCGTGTTACTGTACTTTTACCACCGGATAGTTCAACAGTTTATCGGTAAAACTTTTGCTTTTATTTTTATAAAAAGATAGTTATGTCATTTTCTAACTACGATAATACTTCCGTTGTGGGGTCCACCAATGATTATGCCGTCATACGGATATTCTCTGTTAAAACGAATATTTCCCGTCCAATCGAATATTTTATGACAACTTGCATACTTTGTAAAAATTTTCATATATCACCCTTAACTTTAATCTTTTATCAATTTAACCATTTACTAAATAGAATAATAATTATAAGAAAATTGAATACTTTCATTTCATAAAATTCGGGGTCTTACAATCTATCTTCCTTATAAAATTTTGCCCTAGAAATTTACGTATCTGGTAGTTCGAAGAGATGAGAATACATTGCTTTCTTTTCGGATTGTACCTTCCCGGTTATTTCTTCTGTATCATGATTTTCTCATTACTCATCTTCTGTATTTCAGATATCATACTAGAATACATCTTTAAAACAAAGGTTAATTGACATATCACAATTTGTCAACTTAAGTAAGAAAATTCAGCTTAGGTAGAACACACACTAGCGAAGGATTTCTCCGTCTCTCCCCCTAGTTCTAGTCTCACATCTTAGCTATGGATCATATTCCTAAGCTCTGATACCAACTGTGACGCCCCCAAAATAGGTATACATCGTCCATCTTGAGTCGCCAAATACATGGTACGGAAATCAAATACAAATTTCTTTTATACAATACAACAAAACGTAGCTGAGAGTTTTTACACGAATATTGTCTCATAGACAGTATTCAAACTCAAATAAAGTCTTCATTATATTTATTATCACACTATTTCATAAAATAGTGAGGACTACTATAGCCACCATCTCGGACCATCACTCCGTTCCCCTACTAGTCCCGGCTACGTTCTTATTTTCTGAAGAGTCAAGTAGAGCATGATATCTACTGTCTTTTATGATTTAAAAGTTTATCATCAATTTTATCGATGTAATATCCATTAACAGTTCTTTGTTATACCCAAGATAAAGAGAACTTTCATCACCTGTCTTCACCTGAACCACCAAAGATTATAGTTAAATTCACAATTCATGTTTATAATCATGTAAATCAACAATTTCTCCTTGCCACAAAGGCTTAATAGAACGTTTACTCAATATCCTTACCCCAAAGGCTAAAGACATTCAAGTGTAATAACATTGATCATACCAATCAGTTGTCTATCTTTGCACTACTGGGCAAAGATATTCAACTATAAAACCAATGGTCGTGATCATACCAATCAATTGCTTGTCAGTGCACTACGGCCAAAGACATTCAACTGTTAACTAATGGCCATGATCTTGCCAATCACATCATCGAATTATCCATGCACTACAGTCAAGGATATTGGTTAGTATCACTAGTGGTCATGATCATGTCATACACCTGTCCATCTTTGCACTACTGGCCAAAGCTATTAATCAACAGTTCATCTTTGCACTACGACCAAAGATATCAATTAACAGTTCTTCTTTGCACTCTGGGCCAAAGACATACAGCTGTAAAACCAATAACCAACAGTTCATCTATGCATTACGGGCCAAAGATGACTTTCAACGCAATATAAGCATGCGGATCATGACAATAATATAAAGAATCAATCAAGTGAGATAAAGGATAAATATTAAATATTTATAATTCAATTTATCTAGAGTTCAAGAATATCTAAATTGTCAACATGATCACCTATTGTGGTAAAATTCAAGAATAATATTTATGTATCAAAAATTAATTTGGATAGAAAAAAATCAATTTTTCATCGTGAATAGTATTCCGTGAATAGTACTTCATAAATAGTACCCCGTGAATAGTACTTAGTGAATAGTACTTTGTGAATAGTGCCCATGAATAGTACTTCGTGAATAGTACTTCATGAATAGTACTTTGTGAATAGTACCCATGAATAATACTTTTATGATTAGTACGGTATAAATAAATAGTACTCATGGACAGTACTCCGACATGAAAAGCTTAAAATTGAACAAGAATGTGCAGAAAATATCCTTGTGAAATGATACTAGATGAAGTGCAAATTTCAAGGATATTCTACTAATTTCACGGAGTATATAAGCAATACTTTAACAAAATGAGGGTATAATCAGGAATACAAGACGAAATAATATTACTCACATACTACAGAGTATGGAAGAAAATATTATTCCTATGAATACTGAACAAAAATAATATCATTTACCTCAGAAGAAGACTGGATATTAGAATAGTAAAGTAGCAGACTTCTCTTCTTCTTTCTCTCTATAGCTTCACTCTCTATAATTGCTCTTGTAAGTCTTAGTGAATTGGTGTTAATGAAAAAAGAATGAGCTTCTATTTATAGGAAAATATAGTTTTTATAATTGCACGTTTTGGGGCTCGAATTATTACAGTATAATACCTTCATCTTTTTTTTTTAATTTTGTCATGCAAGTATTATCAAACTTGCACCACCTCCCCTAATAGTACATGCATGTGATTCAATAGTACATTCTTGTGAATCAATAGTTCCATACATGTTAAAAAATAATTACAATATAGTACATTCATCTATACCTCTATTTTTAATTTAGTCATACAAGTATTATTAATCTTGCACCACCTCCCCTAATAGTACATGCATGTGAATCAATAGTACATACATGTGAACAAATAGTTATAAGCATGTGAATTAATAGCAATTAATTGCTCATTTATCCGATTAATTATCCAATTGGTCAATATAACCTTAACGAAATTAATGTTGATTTCCACTAACACTAATAATTCCAACACAATGGAAATATCAATTTCATCTTTAATTAACACGAACTTATTCATCATTAATATTATAACTCACAATATTTAACAACTAGATCATTCACAAGAAAGAGGGGGCTTTTCGATAAGGATTTCTCCCTATTGGCGCGCAATTAGGTGACCAAATCTCTCATTGACATAACTTTCTAGACATCATCAATATTGCAAATAATAATATGAATAACTTTGTCATCTCAATTATTGATTTAATAATATAAAATATTGATACTTATACAATCAATAATATGGGAGATATTATGCAGCAATTACTGTAGCAATAATTGTGTATAACTGAGTGACTTCTTACGTAAGCATCAATAATCAATACCGTGTGCTACTATGCAACCACGCGTATTACTGTACTTTTACCACCAGGTAGCTCAATAGTTTATCGGTAAAACTTTCGCCATTATTTTTATAAAAAAATAATGCTGTTATTTTTTAACTACGACAATACTTTCGTTGTGGGGTCCACCAATAATTGTGTCGTCTTATGAATATTTCCTGTTAAAACAAATATTCTCCGATCAATCGAATATTTTATGACAACTTACATACTTTACAAAATTCACATATATCACCCTTAACTTTAATCTTTTATCAGTTTAACCATTTACTAAATAGAATAATAATTATAAGAAAATTGAATACATTCATTTCATAAAATTCAGAGTCTTACATCTTTCCCCTTAATACTTTTAGTCTTTTAGACTCTATCTATTCATTACTACTGTTCACTTTATTATCAGAGTTAATTAACTCTAGATCTTTTATAACTTATCGAGATTCGTCTTTGAATCTTACCGACGCACTAACTCTATTTGAGTCAGTCCTATCCTTATCCCACTGCGGTTAGTAGCCTTAGGTAACCCTACAACTTTGATACCAACTATGAAGATACCAAATCCGGGTACTAATCACCACGAATCTGGTACACTCATTCTATAACTATTGCGGAAGATATAAACATAAATTATTTATACATTAAACATTACAACATAAACCCCAAGGTCGATAACCTTAACTTAATACCTGAATTCAATATCCTATCAGACAAACAATGTCATTATCATATAATAATGTTACAAATTTTATCTGTACAATGAAAAAATGCTGGAACTATCTTTGACTTTGCCTGTATCCGACGTATTCGTCCTAATCTGCAATGTTTATCATGATATAGTAAGGGTGAGCAACAAGTTTGCCCAGCAAGTGTAAGTTCAATTAAGGATATATCATGATTGAAATAATTGAACAATAAGCTAACTATCTTTCAACAATATAAGCATTGTGAAAGAACATGAATAAATTTTCATAGCTGAACGAATAATGAACATGAATAAATGTATCTAGACCAAATGGTAATAAAGGTAATCAGCCTTTCATACCTGATGAAGACATACAATATGCATAAAGTGGGAATCAATAATTCATAGACGTGGTATAATCAACAACGATTAAGCACAAGCATATTTGAATAATATCAACTTGAGGTTGAGTTAGAGAGAACTTACCTTTATCACTGACTATTGCTACACAATTTATTTAGATTTCTCTGAATACCTAATATTAATAATATCGATATACAAATTAGAATAATATCATCACAATTATAAAATAACCTAAACACATTACCATATAATCCTCTCAGTCAATAAAACACATAAGACCTAGTATCAAGTCAAACTATTGCAGTCTGAGTTGAGTTCGGTACTATTTCGACATCTTGATTGCCTAATTGGATAATTATCGAGACTAATATCCATAAAACTCTACTAAAACACTTTACTATTAACTTAGATAATTTATTTATCAATCAAAATATTTTTCACAGGCTCATAATAATTTTCAAGTAATTATTATCATTTAAAAGGATTTTTCAATCAATAATTTCATATTTATATGGTTTAATTATCACAATATTCTATAATCATTAATATTTATTTAATATCAAATATTAATAAAATACATAACATAATATTATAAATCATTTATAATATCTCAAAGTATTTTTAATACCTTAATTATTGCCTTTAATTGATTTTAAAGTATTTAAAACCATTATTAAACAACTGTCATTAATATTAAAATATTAATTTATTTATTAACAAAATATCAAAAGTTATATTTTATAACTTCAAATTTTTTTATAATCCTTAAATTATTTTTATATGATATTTAAAGCATTAAAACTAATTTTCTACAATTTATTTAATATGTTTATTATATAAATCAATTACCATTAATATTAATTTATTAATAAAATTCCTCACAAAATATTAAAAGTCATTAAATTAACTTAAATTATTTTCTTATACAATAATATAATTTCAAATAATTTTTTAAGTATTAAAATTATTTTTAAGTAATTTATTTAATATAATAATTAAATAAATTAAATGCCATTAATATTCTAAAAATATTAAATATTATTAAAATATATTCAAAATTATTAAAAACCCATTTTTAGGCTTTAAAATAATTTTTAGGAAGTTATTATGAATTTTTAATAATTAAAAACTATTTTTCTCTAATTATTAATTAAAAAAATTAATTTTGTAATTTATCTATCGCTAAAGGTACCTATAGTGACAAAACTGTCACTATAGGTGTTCTTCAGTATTCATAAACCTTCATAGGTAGTGTGCAGGGTGCTACCTTTGACCAACATTAGATCTATGTTTCCAGTTGATTTCTAGGCTTGTAATAGTGTTAGAGTTGTAGTATTTATGTAATACTACAACTACAAATCAATTTTAGGGCCATACAACAACACATCAGTGAGATATAGGCCTTCAAATTCCTTGTCAGACTTGTTCTTCATTTTCTGGGTTACCCGAAAATGAAGAACAGTCTATGGTGCCTACTTTGGAGCTTTGAATATATGCTTTCTGGGCTTACTTTGTATGATCTAATAGTTCAAAATTATAGTAGAGATGTCAGAGTATAATTATAAAGCACTAAATCAGTCTAAAAACATCACCAAATTAAGATTTGAGCCGGTAAAAGTATTTGTCAGGAAACTGCCCTTGAAGATTTCTAGGTTGCCTAGAATCTTCATTAAGCAGTTTGGTCAACCCTACTTTGACCACCATTATCTTTGATTCTGTTTATGATTTTGGTGTTCTACTAGCATGGATTGGTAGTCCACATGTCAGTCTACACAAATCAAACACTAACATGGCCTATATATCAAACAACAGCAAGATTCATGGCCTGCAAAAACGTTGTTAAAAATTTCTTGGTTTTTGGGGATTTTCTGGGTTTTCCATAAATAAACTTTGTGCTCGGTCAACCATATTTGACCACTTATAACTAGAGATTTAGACATGGTATGGAGGTAATTCCACTTCCAGTCTACTCTCCTCATGACAGAGAACAACTCTATAACATCAACCACAAATATCATCTAACACAAATCTATAAGCCCTGACATTAGGCTGTCAGGCCACAAATTAGGGTTCATAGGTCAGTTTCTAAAAACTCATTTTCGTGCATCTAAATGTTATAGATCTATGATATAACAACTCAGTTCACTCAATAACACCCTTAAACACAACTTAAAAATAACAAATCATAACATCTAACATAAATTACAAGATTTAGAAAATTTAGGGTTTATACCACTTAAATGCACAAATTTTGATTATGATCTTGATGATCTGATATTTGAAAGCTAAGTGGTGATATAGTCTTAACTTTTGAACTTAGTTCCTCCCAAATCTCGAATTTTAGAGAGAGAGAAGAAGTTGGCTAGCATGCTAAGTAAAGTAAAGTTATTTACTAAACTTTTTAACTCTTATATTTGATTCAATGTATATGGTTGATGCATGGTGGCAAGATAGCTGATATTTGGCACATGTAATATCTAAAGTTGGTGAACTACTAAATATTTTGGCAATATTTGTACACTTTCTTATAAAAAAAATATAAAAGGGCACTTTAGTCATTTAGCATACCATTTTATTAATGGCTTTCTTGTAATCTCATCCCAACCCTTAGGGTTTGCAAATTAATTTCTATAATTTTCTAATTAGGGTTTTAAAAATAAAAATTAAGCTTTCTAAATTATAATTAGTATTTCCTAATTATATTAGGGTTTCGTAATCACATTCGAGCTTGCTAATTAGGATTATTATTTCCTAATTAACATTAAAATTGTTAAATTAATAATTAGGTTTTCCCTAATTAAATATTAGGGTTTCTAATTTAGCAATTAGGGTTTCCTAACTAATTTGTTAGGTTTTTCCTAATTAAATTTATACTCACAAACACCCAAGCCTTTAAATTTAACATTTGAGCTCTCAAATTAGGTTTGATATTCTGAATTAAGGTTTCGGATTCCCGAAACTAAAATTAGGGTTTCTAGAGCCGGTATTAGGGTTTCTAACATATCGTTAGAGTTTTCTAATTGTACATTGATGTTCTTAATATATCCTTAGGGTATTTCACAGATATAATTTATCTGAACAACCCTTGACCCTTAACCACATACTGTACACATAAAATCAGTATATATAGATTCGTATACACTCATACACTTAACCCTATAATTCTCCATAAAAATTTTAAATCCACCAAAATCCTTCACAAAAACGTCAAATCCATACACTTAGTTTTTATCTAGGTCTATTATTTAACCTTAATTTTATCATTTAAGATTTTAATAAATTGTCTAAATTCTCGAGTTGTCACATTCACTCATTCTTCTAAAAATTTTGTCCCCGAAATTTACCTTACACCTTTCATACTTATTACCACATGTTACCCAAAACATCACTCATAAGAGTTAAAATTTTCAAATTATGCTGAGGAGTCATGTAGACTACAAACTTTCATTTTCGAAAAAGGTTATATAGAAATTTATCTGCAAACCGTCATATCTTACGGACACAGAGGGTAATTAGCCCGGTATGCCCTGTACTGAACAAGTACTGTTGTTCGGAACAATTTTTCCTATTCCTCTTATCCGCCTTGGGCGCACAAAAATTTTACCTCAGTCTTATCGGAATCCGCACTAAAACAATTTGGTTCGGGAAAATTTTCAAAGAACGCTTTGAATTTTCATAAATGTTGGTCTAGCTGAATTAAATAACTTAGACTCATACCAATAATCAATTTCAATTAAAATATTTATGTATAGACAAACCCCGTTGGTTGTTAATTATAAAATGAAATTTTGAAAATGACGTCATGATACCGTACTGCGTTAACAGGTTGTTTGAGGATTCCGTCATTGTGTGACTTTGTTATAACACATCATACAATAGTGGGACAACGATTTTTAGATCGAATTCAACACTAAGTGTAGACACTCGAAAAATTTTGCATTCCTATTACTAACCTTTCAGGAGAGAAAAATCGTCTTCTAGAGATAACCCTGGAAGTCAATTCAGTGCAGTCCCAGAGACAACCCCGGGACACTCAATTTGTCATCTTGGAGACAACCCCGAGATATTTAGCCCAGTCCCGGAGACAACCCCGGTATACTCAGTTTGCCATCTCGGAGACAACCCCAAGATGTCCAGTTCCAGTCTCGGAGATAACCCCAGGAATTTTAGTTTCAAACCTCGGAGACAGCCCCGAGGAATGTAATTCCAGTTCCGGAGATAACACTAGAGAAGTCAGTTCCATCTCGGAGAAAGCCCCGAGATATTCAGTTCCAATCCCGGAGACAACCGCGGGAGTTTCAGTTCCAACCTCGGAGACAACCTAGAGGCATGCAGTAGTAATTCCGGAGATAACCCCGGAAGAGCTCATTTCAAACCCCAACAATTAGCTTCAACCTCGGTAATAGCCCCGAGGCACTCAGTCCCAAATTTGGAGATAACCCTGAGAGGTCAGGCTCATCTTAGAGATAACCCTGAGGACATTAAGCACTTGCAGCAGCCCAATCTCAGAGATAACCCTAAGCAACGACTGCTAGATCAGTCCAAAGCCAGAGATAACCCCGGTGAGGGGCAAAATTATCATTTTGCCACCTCGATCCTATATTCATCCCGTCTCAATAACATTTCAACCTACATACTACACAAAAGTGTCCTACAAGAACCATAGCTCCAATCCCGAGTGACTACTACACAAGACAGCACACCGGATAGAATTTGAAGACTTGAACACCTAGGCATGGGCCGATCTTCCTGACTTTGTACAACATCTTATCCTATGTCATTGTGTAGCTCTCGACAATAACATTCTGAAATGGTATCATACGCCTCCATCGGATGCTCGGATTGAAAGTTATGAAGGTTCGAGTGGACCTGCGGTACACCTGCGGCTCCCTCCTCTATAAATAGAGGGCTTGGGGTGGCCATTTGTAAGAAAAAAAAGGCGAGGAAGCCCTGTCCATTTTGCTTTGTACACACTATAAACTGAGTGGTTTCTCATTTCAAACACTTGTGAGCATATATATTACTACATTTTACCGATGGGAACCGAGTGTTCATCCATTTAAAACTATTTGAAGTTTTCTTTGGCAGCCCACTGTAAGCCTTCTTATATTTCTTAAAGCCTTTTCTCCACTTTTGTGCACACACAATTATTCACGTTGAGAGTCGTGTGTGTGTGTGTGCCCGGACCTTCGGTCCGTGGCTTATATATATATATATATATATATATATATATATATATATATATATATATATATATATATATATATATATATATCTCCTGTCATCAAAACTCTGTTTGATTGAGCCTGGATTTTACATCCGGAGCATTTATTACTTATATATAAATACTTATATATATATATATATATATATATATATATATATATATATATATATATATATATATATATATATATATATTTATATTTTTGTTAGGCACGGAGTTTACTTCGTGGCCATTTATTGCTTCTTTCTCTCTCTCTCTCTCTCTATATATATATATATATATATATATATATATATTGAATATATTGAGATAACTCAGTATCGAAAGAATTAAAAGATGAAAATTAATCTTAAAGATATTAAATGTGATTTGTGCTTATACTATTGTGTATTATGTACTAATCAACGTGTTACATGTTTGTAGATGTCAACCGATAGCTTGATGTTTAGAAACGTGGAAATGATAAGTGAGGACTCAGTTAACCAAGTTGAGGTAGTACCAATGCCAGTGGCGGAGGTACCGATAGTTGTACTAGAAGACTCAGACATTGAGGAGTACATCTCTGAGGAGGAATACTCTGAGGAGACTATGGGATTAGCATCATACCTTAATGAGATGCTAGATGTGGAGGAGGAAATGGAGGTGACATCGATTAACACGGTGTTACCTACTCTGGAGCCAGCATCTTTGGATGCAACTAGAGCACTGTATCTAGCGGTGTTGGATAGGAATGTGCACCTACGTACTCAGGTAGAGGCACAGATTGAGGAGATAACTGCCCTATATGAGGCGAAAGAATCTGCAGAGGCAGACTTTGAGTCGGAGCACGATGAAAAAGTGCTTATGACTGATAAGGCTCATAGCTATAAGGAGGAGGTCCTCGAGCTAAAACAGAAACTGGTTGAGAAAGATCAGAAAATAGCTAGGATGTCATACATCCATGAATGCGCTCATGAGGATTTCAAGCTGAAAATTGCTTGTTATTCTATTGAGTCCGGGAAGACTCGACATACCATAAGTCGAGATATAATGTCCATTCTGGCAAATCAAAAATATGAAAATGCCGTTCGACGGTGTTAGAAGGTCGCTAGAACTTTTTGTATATAAGTAGTGTCGTAAAACCCTCTTTTGTATAATTAAGGGTAGTCTTTTTGTAAATCCCAACTTTTGTAGAAGGCAATCGCGGGATAGTATGTGATAGCTTTTGGCTAAGGGAACATGATGTAAATAGTTTTGGCTATGAAAGCATATTAATATAATGACATTTTTATTTAACATGCTTGTGTGGTATGAATGGTTGTTGTTAATTTAAAATGATAACCGAGTAATTAAATAGATAATAACGAAACTTTATTTATTTAATCAGAATTATGCCGCCAAGAAGGAGACAACGGAACCAAGAGGCCGAGTCTCATAATGAAAATCAAGGGGGTCCTAACAACCCTATGCAAGAGTTCGTTAATTTATTAACGGCTGCATTTAACCAAGTGGATTCCTGTAGCTCCTGGGGTAGTAAGAACAACTACCTTTAAGGACTTTAAAAGTGTGGGTCCTCCCGAGTTCCGAGGAATGACGGATCCACTAGAAGCCCAAACATGGATTAGGGAAATTGAAAAGGCGTTTGTGATAACAAACGTAGGTGAGGCGTAAAAGACTTCTTTTGCGACTTACATGATGAAGGGAGAAGCCAACTACTGGTGGGAAGCTCACCAGGGTGGGGCTAGGACAGAGGCTGTTACGTGGGAACAGTTTAAGAAGGTTTTCTTCGAGAACTATTTCCCTACTAGCATGCAGGGTAGGATGGAAATTAAGTTCCTAGAACTTAAGCAGGGGGATATGACTGTTCCCCAATATGCCGCCAAATTTAATGAGTTGGCGAGATTTGCTCCACATCAGGTGGATACGGAGGAAAGGAAGGCGCGTAGATTTGAGAAGGGCTTAAAACCTTGGCTCTATAGTAGAATATCGATTTTCCAAAGTGCTTCCTATGGGACCATTCTGGAGAAGGCGATAATAGCTGAAGGTGGTGGTGAGGCCTTGTCTCAGTACCACAAAGAGCGGAAGATTAAGATTAAGATAGAAGGAAGTAATAAGGCTGAAATTGCCAGCGGAAGCGGCAACTTGCCAAAGAGGAAGGGTTTTAATCCCGGGAATATCGGGGTAAAATAGGGAGATCCCAAAAGGAGAACGGAAGCATGTAAGACATACGGAAAATCTCGCATGGGAGTCTGTTTAAAGGGGAAAGCAATATGCTACAACTGTGGGCAGGAGGGGCATTTGTCACCCAATTGTCCTAACCCTAAGAAAAATCAGGGGTGTTTTGTCTGTGGGTCAAATGACCACATGGCAAGAAATTGCCCAAAGAAGGGTTTAGAGGGGAATAAGAGTTCTGGTAGTGGTAAATTAGCCATTACTGGACCAACACCATCAGTGGGTAGACCCTCGGCTCGTACGTTTAATATGACTGTTCAAGATGCAGTTGCATCAACAGATATGGTAGCAGGTATCATTCCGGTCAATGAGATAAATACTTATGTGCTATTTGACTCGGGTGCCACTTATTCTTTTATAGCATGTGAATTTGCTAAACGATTAGGGTTAATCCCTGAGAAGTTACATATACGTTTAGACGTTAAGGTAGCAAACGAGGAGATAATCCCCATTGAACATATTCATAAGAACTGTTGCGTAGAAATTAGGGGAAATAAGTTATCGGTAGATTTGGTACCGATAAGGCTAAAAAAATTTGATGTAATTCTTGGTATGGATTGGTTGGTGAACCATGAGGCAATTATAGATTGCCATAGGAAAAGTGTAAACCTTCGGCTTTCTAAGAAAACCAAGGTAGTGTTTTTCGGTAGTAATTCACCGAGACGCTCTTGTTGTCTGTCTATGACACAAGCTAGGAAGATGTTAAGAAAAGGGTGTGTAGGATATCTATGCCATGTGGTGGATACCCACAGAGTGGGGACATCCTTGGATCAGATACCAGTTGCGCAAGAGTTCGTGGATGTATTTCCGGAGGAATTATCGGGTATTCCACCGGATATGGAGGTAGAATTTGTAATTGATTTGTTACCGGGAATGGCACCAGTTTCAAGGGCACCATATCGAATGGCGCCAGTTGAAATGAAGGAGTTAATGGTTCAATTACAAGAACTGTTAGATAGGAAGTACATTCAACCAAGTGTGTCTCCTTGGGGAGCACCGGTGTTGTTTGTAAAGAAGAAGGATGGGTCGTTAAGACTTTGTATCGACTATCGAGAGTTGAACAAGTTAATGATTAAGAATAGGTACCCTTTGCCCAGGATCGATGATCTATTTGATCAGTTGAAAGGGGCAAAGTATTTTTCTAAAATAGATTTGCGCACGGGGTATCATCAGTTAAAGGTGAGGAAGGAAGATATACCTAAGACCGCATTCAGAACTCGTTATGGTCACTACGAGTTTCTGGTAATGTCGTTTGGGTTGACTAATGCGCCAGCCGCATTTATGGATATGATGAACAGAGTATTCAAATAATATTTAGATAAGTTTGTCGTAGTGTTCATTGATGATATTCTAGTCTATTCAAAGACGCTAGAAGATCATACGGAACATTTAAGAATAGTGTTGGAAACACTAAGGAAGGAGAAGTTGTATGCAAAATTCACAAAGTGTGAATTTTGGCTTGAGAGAGTGCAGTTTCTAGGGCATGTTATTGATAAGGATGGCATTTCCGTAGATCCGGCCAAAGTAGAAGCAGTTAACGAATGGGAGCAACCGAAGACGCCAACTGAGATTCAGAGTTTTCTGGGGTTAGCAGGATACTATAGAAGGTTCATTCCAGACTTTTCTAAATTAGCTACTCCGTTAACCAATCTGACAAGAAAGTTAGTGAAGTATGTGTGGACTGAAAAATATGAGAACAGTTTTCAGGAATTGAAGAAGAGATTAAGTGAGGCACCGGTATTGTCCTTACCAGACGATACCGGGAATTTTGTAGTGTATAGCGATGCTTCGCATAAAGGATTGGGTTGCGTGCTCATACAGCATGGCAAGGTCATTGCGTATGCGTCACGTCAATTGAAGGATTATGAGAAGGTTTATCCTACTCATGACCTGGAATTGGCAGCTGTAGTTTTTGCCCTAAAGATATGGAGACATTATCTTTATGGTGAGAAATGTGAGATATACACGGACCACAAAAGTCTGAAATATATCTTCATACAAAAGGAGTTGAACATGAGACAGAGAAGGTGGTTGGAGTTAATAAAAGATTATGACTGTGATATTTTATATCATCCGGGAAAAGCAAATGTAGTAGCGGATGCGCTAAGTAGAAAGGGTAGAGAGAAATTATCAATGTTAACAACTCAGAATGAGTTGGTAACAGCGATGGCAAAAATGGAACTAGAAGTTAAGTTACCAGGGGAATCGGTTGAATTGTTATTTTCCATGGAAACCCAACCTACCATAGTGGAGCGGGTTAGGGGAGTACAACTGAGCAATGAGGAGTGCAAGCAGATGTTGAATAGGATAGAGGACGAAGAAAAAACTGAGTATAACCTCGATAAGGAGGGATTACTTTGTTTTGAGGGAAGAATTTGGGTTCCTAATGATCCCGAATTAAAAGAAGAAATTATGATGGAGGCCCATAGTTCGAGGTACTCGATACATCCCGGTAGTACGAAGATGTATCAAGACCTTCGTCGGAACTTTTGGTGGCCGAATATGAAGAGGGAGATAGCAGAATATGTTAGTAAGTGCTTAACTTGTCAAAAAGTTAAGGCTGAACACCAACGACCGAGCGGGTTGTTACAACCGTTAGAAATTCCAGAATGGAAATGGGAGCACATCACGATGGACTTTGTGGTGGGACTTCCAACAACAAGAAAAGGATACGATGCTATTTGGGTGATAGTGGATCGATTAACGAAATCGGCTCATTTTCTACCAATAGGAATTAGGTATAACTTAGATCAGTTATCTAAGCTGTATGTCAAGGAAATTATTTCCAGACATGGAGTGCCTGTGTCGATTGTGTCAGATCGTGATCCACGATTCACATCAAACTTTTGGAGAAGTTTGCAAGAGAAAATGGGAACGCAATTAAGATTGAGTACGGCGTATCATCCTCAAACGGATGGTCAGAGTGAGCGAACAATTCAAACGCTTGAGGATATATTGAGATCTTACGTTATGGATTTCAAAGGGAGTTGGAACGAATTTCTACCGTTGGTGGAATTTTCGTACAACAACAGTTTTCACGCTAGTATAGGCATGCCGCCTTACGAAGCGTTGTATGGGAGGAAGTGCCCAACTCCACTGTGTTGGGATGAGGTGGGTGAACGTCAGATGTTGGGACCAGAGATGGTTCAGCAGACGGCGGACATGGTAGAATTAATACATGCTCGATTAGTTGCCGCTCAAGATCGACAAAGGAAGTATGCGGATCCTCACCGAGAAAATAGAGAATTCGATGTAGGATCTTTTGTTTTTCTAAAAGTATCGCCTTGGAAAGGGAAGATACGTTTTGGAAAGAAAGGGAAGTTAAGTCCAAGGTTTGTAGGACCTTTTGAGATTTTAAAAAGAATAGGGGAGGTAGCTTATGAAGTAGCCTTACCTCCAGAAATGGAACGCATTCATAATGTGTTTCATGTGTCAGTGTTGCGTCCTTATAAACCGGACTATAAACATATGATAGAGTATGAATCTATTCAGTTAGAGAAGGACTTGTCCTATGAAGACCTTCCAATTCAAATTATTGATAGGAAGGAACAAGTTTTAAGAAACAAGGTCATACCTTCAGTGAAGGTGTTATGGAGAAATCACAATGTTGAAGAAGCAACGTGGGAGCTCGAAAGTAAAATGAAGGAAGATTTTTCTCATTTGTTTATGTAATTATAAGCTAAGATTTTGGGGACAGAATCCTTATAAGGGGGAGAGAATGTAACGCCCGAGAAAATCAGATTTTTATGATAATTAAATTTTTATTTGATTATGTGAATTAAATGAATTTAATTGAATTCTTTGTGAAGTAAACTATGTGAAGGTCGTTCAATGACCTAGAATGTGCTAACGTGGTTAGTATTCTGGCTACGTGGTAGAAATAGTTGTTTGGAATTTCCAAGACGATAATAATTGTTCTCTAAGAAGTATCCGTAAAAACACTATTCATCCGTTTCTGTCCGAGGAATTATTTTGAAATTTCGAGAAACGCGTAATGATAGAATATCGTGATGAGATGGAATATTTGATAATATTTCATTTATGGCAAAAATGAAGTTTTTGCCTGCGGACTTAAAACCTAAGGGTTGAGTATATTGATTTCTGAGAAGGAAATAATATGCGTAGAAGGAATGGCGTTAGGTTGAGTTCGAGTGTTATGCAATTAGTATCTATGTATAACACTATGAGTAAATACGAGGTACGATACGATTACTGTACGTATGGTATACGAAAGGAATACGTGAATCATACGTGTAGAATACGATGCGTATTATAGAATTAAGTTATGACTTAATGATTAATTCGTTTGAGTTGGGTTATAAGTTAATCCAACAAATTGAAGGACTAAGCCCAATGAGTTAGGTGGGTTAAGTCAAAGTCAAGGCCCAATGTTTATTTAATTAATCCCAATTCACAAAACTGAACCGTGGGTCGAACCGGTGGGTCACCCAATGGGTAAAACCCATGGGGCAACCCATGGGATGTCATAAAGGGGAGGTGGGCCGGCCACTTGGGGTGGACTTCAAGTATAAGACTTGGTCACCAAGTGTTTTACTTGGTGACCACACTTGAATAGTAAGGAGGTGGGGGTATATTGACCATTCAGCCCTCCATTTTCATTTCCTATAAATAAGAAGCTAGGTTGTTGCATTTTAGAGTTTTCAAAGTTGCCAACCTGGATTATTTGATAGGGAAACAAGAACTACACTTGCAAACATACACTTTGGAAGCTTATACTTCTATTCTTCCAAGAGATTCTTAAGGAACTTGAGGTAATACTCTTTGTTCTTCATCCTCCATCTCTTTTGGATTTTCTTTTATTTTAGAGAATCATGAAGGGGTGGTATACTCCTTGTATGAGGGAGTAAAGATGACTTACCATAGATTCAATCTCTATAAGTCATAAGCTTTCAAAAATAATAAGGTTTAATATAGTTGTTGAACTATGAAAATATTGATTGTGGAAGATCGATTGTTGATAAACGATTGAGCTCCATCAATACGATAGTTATGCATCTTGTTTGGTTAGGGGTTAGATATGAAATCCATGGAGTATTCCATGTGATTTAGCTTAGAGAATGTTAGTAACGAAGTTATGGCGAATTTTACGGAATTAGACGTTAAACGTCGAAAACGTAAAAATTTCGGATTGGTAGTCGAAAGTTGCCGTGAGACTTGAAAACGTTGGTTTTCAATGTCAACACGTGAGATAGGGTGATTAAGAGTCGTGGGTTCGAGAATCGTCGGATTCCGACTTAAAACGAAGAAAACGAGCACTGAACGCTCATTAACGTTTACGAACGTATAGAAAATGAACTCAATAGTGAATTTTGAGTTAACGGATTTGAAAGTGTTGAATTCTAATATGAACACATAGAGTATGTCATTTATGATGTGTAGGCTTTTGAACGGACCAAATCGGGCGTATAACGAAGAATTTACGGCCTTGGGAATCTCACATAGATTTTCAAAACTGTCAACAGTCTAGTACTGAAGTCTGGCGCCGCGGCGCCAGACGTAGTGTAAAATGGCCGCGCTGTAGCGCCAGTTGTGGCCGGGAGAAAAATAAAGTGTCTGTAGTTTCGCGCCGCAGCGCGAGAGTTTGAACATGGGACTCGCGCCGCAGTGCCAGACTCGGCCGAGTACACTGCAAACTCGCGCCGCAGCGCCAATGTTATGGAAGGGATGTCGCGCCGCAGCGCTGGCAGTAAGAAAAAGTTGACCAAGTTATGCTTTAGACTTCAATTGGTTAGGGATCAATCGGAATTGAGTTTATATACTCAATGAATGTATAAAGACTAATCCTATACTACCTATACTAAGGTATATGGTATGAAACTTAGGAGTGTAATGTAAGTAAACAAGATATGTAAAATGAACGAAGTAATACTTTATCAATGAAGTTGAGTCCGGTTAATAAAACGTCCATAGAGAGATAAATCGGGACGAAGGGTAATAAGTCATGTTGACTTTAATAAAGATATTATGTTAACAAAGACATAGAAGAGAAAGAAGCTTGTAGGAACAATGTGAATAGTTGTTTGATAGCTAATTACGGTGTGCTATGTGAATATATCATGTAGATTCTGTAAAGGCTATGGTCAGTCGAGTAAGTTATTTGAAGACGCTGAAAGGCAAGTTTTCTTAACGCTTGTCTAACTTCCAAGTTAGCCAAGTTTTATGTGATTCATTGAACTGAATTGCAAGCTTTGTTTTAAAAGAAAGGGTCGATGCCAGATTTTAACTCGGCTAGACTATTCGTAAGATATAGATTGATGATTTTCCTTATCATTCTATATAGAAATGTTAACGCTATCCTACGCCAAGTAATTGGTACGGATGTGAAGGTAAGGTTTGTCTATGAACAAACAAAAGTATTTTTCATCGATATTTCGATGGGCACGCGAGTTTGCCAAAAATATTAAACGTAAATACGTTTAATGAATGTAGTGTTGATCAACATAGAGTACTATAGGCTGATCACCTAGAAGTGCTCGTAAGTTATACGGATGAACGACCTTAGTGCTGTGGACTCCTTTTCAAGTATGAAAACTGAAATTTACTGTTCATGGTCTATCGACCGGTTCAGAATTCCTAATCTATTCTATACATTGGGAATTGATGTTATATACTGTTATGGTAGTATTGATTCATAATACTTCATAACTATTGCTCAGTTATGTTGGAATTGTTATATAATTCATGAATGTGGTATTCCTGTTATCCTTGATTAAACTTGCTGAGCTGTCATGCTCACTTCTTGCGTGAATTATATAACTGCAGTTAAAGGTGAACGTACTGAGAATGCCAAGAAAGATAAGGGCAAAGCTAAGATGGATGCTTAGGCATTGAGTAATAGTTTAGTAAGTTTTTATGTATTATACCTTATGAACAATGAACGATGTAACCGGTTTATGAACCTGGGAAGGATTATACTTTGATTTTAATAAGAATATAGTAATTACTCTCATTTTGTTGTATTTCAATGGAATGATGGTATGGATGTTAGTATAGTGGAGCACCATCTGTTGGGTTGGAAGATACCCGAATTTGGGGGCGTCACAGAAGTTTTACCATTAATACTGTTGAACTACTCGGTAGTAAAAGTATAGTAATACGCGTGGTTGCATATTAACACAAGGTATTGATTATTGATGCTTACGTGATATGTCACTCAGTTTTGTTTTATTGGTATTATTAATGTAATAAAACAGAAAAGCTTTTTATATAAAATAGAATACTTTTATAAAGTTATTCGTTTTATTAGGCTAATAGTAAAATCTTTTTATATAAAACAGAATACTTTTATAAAGTTATCTATTTTATTAGGCAATAATTAGAATATATTATATTTTATTATGCATAGTATTTGCATAGTGCCTGCATAGTATTTATATAGTAAAATCTTTTATAAAGTTATTCATTTTATTATATTATAAATAGAATATATTATATTTTATTTAAAAGATTTTGCTTTAA
The DNA here is from genome assembly GCA_016801055.1 of Panax notoginseng. Lineage (NCBI taxonomy): Eukaryota > Viridiplantae > Streptophyta > Magnoliopsida > Apiales > Araliaceae > Panax > Panax notoginseng. The sequence continues at coordinate 69,128,105 of CM029019.1, forward strand.
ATATGGACCGTCAGATTAAAATAAATTAATCTAGACCGTTCATGAGTTAGTTACTATGCAGTCCATTTTTCTATAAATAGAAGCTCATTCCTTCATTATTTTCTTACGAATTCACTAAAACTCTAGAGAGAGAAATTATAGAGAGAGAACAAAAAAAGTATTCTGCTACTTCACTACTCCGATGTCAAGTTTCTTTTACGGTAAGGGATATTATTTGTTGTACCTATAAGGGGTATTATTTTTTTTATGTATTCAAGAAGAGAACTTCTGTTATTCCATTATTTATTATTCTGTTGAAATAACCTGTATACGCGGGCTACCCTATACTTGATGAAATTCTTCAAGTTCCGTCTTTATTATTCAGTTGGAATATCGTGTCTGTGCGTTTTGCACCGGACCTGGTTCCGTCTTTATTATTCTGTTGGAATATCCTGTCTGTGCGTTTTACGCCGGACCTGGTTCCGTCTCTATTATTCTGTTAGAATATCCTGTCTGTACGTTTTATGCCGGACATGGTTCCGTCTTTATTATTCTGTTGGAATATCCTGTCTGTGCGTTTTACGTCATACCTGATTCCATTATTTATTATTCTGTTGGAATAACCTGCCTGTGCGGTCTATCGCATGCCTGGTAATTTCTTTTGTTGTTCCATTCTTTATTATACTCAGTTGGTTAAAGTTTTAGCTTCTATACTCCATGAAATTAGTGGAATATCCTTGATATTTGCGCTTCATCGAGTATCTTTTTATGGAAATATTCTTCTGAGCATTCTTGAATTTTACTCCACAAAGCAGTATCATGTTGACAATTTGGACGTTATTGGTTCCTGGATAAATTAATTCTTGAACTTGTTTTATTGAATTATTATGTCATAGTCTTCATCCTCATGTTTATATTATGTTGAAAGTCATATGTGGCATGTAGTGCATAAATGGACTTGGTATGATTATGACCAGGGATTATTCGGTATAATCATGACCGTAATGTTACAAATGATGTGAAAAAAGTCATCATTGGCCCGTAATGCATTGATGGACAGTTTTTGGTATGATTATGGCTATGGATTCTCTTCAGTCAAGGGTGCAAAGATGAATTATTTTATGGCATGATCAGGACCGTTGATGAAAACACGATTATCTTTGGCCCGTAGTGCATGGATAATTCGTGGTCATGATACTAAAGAATATCCTTAGCCTGTAGTGCAGGGATAATTTAATGATGTGGATTATTTATTGAGCTTAGTCTCAGCGATAAAAGTGATGAAAAACCTTTTAAACGATAAAAGATAATAGATTTTATTCCCTACTTGACTCTTTTAATAGATTACTTTTTTCGCTGCAGTTAAACTTGATGTCTATTGTATTTTATCAATTTAATATTGTTGAAGACTAATGATAATTTATTCTGCATTATCTTAGTCATAATATTTCTTACTGGGCTAGTTGAGCTCACCCTTTCTTTCACTATTCTCTTCAGAAAATGAGAACGTAGCCGGGACTAGTCGGAGAATGGAGTGACGGTCCAGATGATAGTATTAGTAGTCCTCACTATTCTGTTAGATAGTGTGACAATAAATATAATGAGGACTTATTTTGAGAGTGGAAATTGTCTAAAAGACAGTATTTGTATTAAAACTCACAGCTCTCTTGTTGTATATTATAGATTGTATTTGTATTCCGTACCATGTATTTGGTGACTCAGAATAGGTGATGTATATCTATTTTGGGGGTGTCACAGTTGGTATCAGAGCTTAGGGATATGATCCCTGGCTGAGATGTGAGATAAGAAATAGAAGGGGAGAGACGGGGAATTCCTTCGCTAGTATAACCTACCTAAGTTTACTTGTTATTTAATTGGTCGGTCAGAGTATAGAGATAATATGTGATATGTTAATTAACCCTTATTTTGTGGCAGTATTTGAAAATGGCATCTGAAAATGTTGAGATAAGCAATGGAGCACAGGAGATCGTTGAATCTCCACAGATCAATAATCAAGACAATGTGCAATAGGATGGCGATAATCCTCCTGTAAACAACAATACTAATCAAATGACGAACGACGGTACGTTTAGGAGCTTTTTAGAATTCATGCAACACCAAACGAGAGAGACTCCTGTTCATAATGCAGGTGGAAACAATGGCAACCCACGATTGGTCACCGCTAAGCAGTTCAAGGAGCTGGGACCACCGGAGTTTTTGGGAAAGCCAGAACCACTTAAGGCAGAGACATTGTTAAAGCAGATCACCAAGATATTTGATGTCTTGGAATGCTCAGAGGAGCAAAAGGTTCCCTTTGCCACCTTTATGTTGCGTGAAGAGGCAGATTACTGGTGAGAATCTGTAAAATGTACCCAGCCTGACGCACTCAAGATGTCTTGGGAGAAGTTCCAAGAGCTGTTCATTGACAAGTACTTTCCCGAAAGCATTCGTCACATGAAGGAGGTGGAATTTATCAAGTTGGAGCAAAAGAACATGACCGTGTCGCAGTACGAACCCAAGTTTGCCGAGTTGTCCCGATTTACGTCCCATTTGGTTGATAATGAGGAGAGAATGACGCGAATGTTTCTAAGAGGTTTGAAACCTGAGATACGTCAATATCTTATCTCTCATAAACTGTGTTTGTATTCAGATGTTGTTAATAGGGCTCAGTTATTGGAGCGCGATAACGAGTCAACCCAACCAAAAGAGAGTAGCTGACAAAATGATAATACCGGTGATAACAGTCATCAAAGAGGTGACAATAAGCACGGAGGGAATCAACATGCCAGAAATGGTAACCACTTCGGTGGTAATCATGGCCAAAACAATAAGAATGGACATTTCAAAAAGAGAAGGTTCAACAATGACGTGAAGACGTCGGCACCAGCACCCATTTCAAAGGAAGAAGAACGACCACCGGTCGTATGTTTCAAATGTGGACAGGAGGGACACATCAGTTCAAACTGTACACAGCAATCCAAAGCGTGTTTTAATTACGGAAGAGAAGGTTACCTAGCTCGATTTTGTCGTATTGTGAAGTCAAGTCCAGCTGGGATAGTGATGCCAAAGGATGTCCCAGACAAGCCAAAGCCGGTAGTTTAAGAGAGAGCATTTTTTTTCATGACGAGGAACCTGAATAAAATTATCACGGGTATGTTAGTCATAAACTCTTTTGAAGTCTATACCGTGTTAGATACCGGTTCTACTCACTCTTTTATTTCACCTAGTTATGTTCAATGTTTGAACTTAACTCCGAAGAAGTTAGACTTTAATTTATCTGTTGAAATTCCGTTGGGAGAAACCTTCGTTACCTCCACTATTTATAAATCTTGTTTGATTCAAATCAACACTTTCACGTTACATGTCAATCGTATCTCTTTGAAAATACTTGCCTTTGATGAGATTTTAGGAATCGATTGGTTAACTACTCATCATGTTTTTTTTGTAAGGTTGTTAGCTTTCATACTCCTAACCAACCTGTTATGTGAATTCAAAGTAACCAAACTACTAAAGTCAATCATTGTCATATCAAGCCATAAGTAAATAGCCCTGAGCCTTTATCTGGTGACTTCCTTGTGTGGAATGTACCAAAGCCAGACTTTCTGTAAGCGACATCGTGAATAACGATGGCAAGTTGATAGGTATCAATGTGACATGCTATCCAAGTCTTGGATGAGGGTCACAGTTTTGAACGATATTTCTATTGTTAATAAATTTCCTGACGTATTCTTGAAGATTTCTTAGCCTACCCCAAAGCGTGAAATCGAATTTTGTATTGACCCCAGTACAAAACCCATTTCTTAAACCCTCAAATATTTCTTCAATTAAAACGAACGTATTATGTACCAAAGACGTTGGCTCGAGCTGTTGAAGATTACGATCGTACCATTCAATATCATCGTGGAAGTGCGAACGTGGTAGCTGACGCGTTGAGTAGAAGATCGTATGCGAGTGAGATATTGTTAACACAAAAACCCATTTCGTATAACTTACAAATTATGAAGATAGAGTTAAAGACTCTAGGGACCCACGTGAAGATAACGAATATACGATTAGAATCGACTTTAATCGATAAAGTTAAAGCCGCTCAAGCTACATACTCAGAGCTGATGAATGTGAAGAAGAAAGTGCAAGAAGGTGTTATCTCAACCCTCAATTTAATTGACCCATTTGAAATCCTCGGTCGAGTAGGAACTGTGGCTTATAGACTCATTTTACCGCCAAGTATGTCGCGAGTTCATAACATTTTTCACGTATCGTTGTTAGTAAAAACTTAGTCTTGGGGGACTTCGGAGCCAAATTTTAGAATAATTAATGAATCTAAAAAATTATAAAATCATGGGAGTTTGTAGAGCATGTTACAAGCTTTCCATAGCCTCGAAAACTGACTAATTCCGATAACGGATGAAGAAGTTATGAAGATTTGAAGTATATGTGTCAAAAGTTACAAAATTTGAAAAATTGGAGTTAAGTGCCAAAGGTCGAGCGCCTAGGCACTAGACTCGGCGCTTGGAATCTGTTCTTGGGCGCCTAGGCGCGCGTCCAAGGCCAATTTTGGGCGCCTAGGCGCAGGTCTAGTGTTAAGCCAAAATCTATTTGGACGTCCTTTAGTAAATTGGGCATAACTTTTTCATATGAACTCTGATTGAGGTGATTCAAGATGATCCGGAATGAGAACGAATAGACCTACAATGTTTGTTCTTTAAGTTATTTAATTTGAGATCGTTAGAAGGGATAAAAATGGTGATATTTGGGACTATTGTGTTTTCAAAGGTAATCGGAGGACGTCGGGCACGCACGTATGCAACGTGCAATGTTTTCGATGATAAAGGTATTCAAGTTTATACCTCAAGAGTTAAAATCTGAAATAAAGTCAAGGTATCCTCACCTCTTTGGCATATCAAGTGCGTACGTAAATTTCGAGGGCGAAATTTCATAAGGAGTGGAGATTGTGAGACCCCAAATTTTATGAATAAAGATTTAAATTTCTCGAAATATTTTTTTGAATATTATGGTGTGGATTTGATATAATGTTATAGTTGTGGGTAATATTTATAAATTTTGTAAAGTACGCAAGTTGTTATATGATATTCAATTGGTCGGGGAATATTCGTTTTAATAGGGAATATTCATACGACGACACAATCATTGGTGGACCCCACAACAGAATTATTGTCGGATTAAAAAAATGATAAAAATATTTTATTGAAAATAACGGCGAAAGTTTTACAATTAATACTATTGAACTACTCGGTAGTAAAAATACAGTAATACGCGTGGTTGCATAATAGCACACGGTATTGATTATTGATGCTTACGTGATATGTCACTCAGTTTTGTTTTATTGGTATTATTAATGTAATGAAACAGAAAATCTTTTTATATAAAACAGAATACTTTTATAAAGTTATTCGTTTTATTAGGCTAATAGTAAAATCTTTTTATATAAAACAGAATACTTTTATAAAGTTATCTATTTTATTAGGCAATAATTAGAATATATTATATTTTATTATACATAGTATTTGTATAGTGACTGCATAGTGTTTGCATAGTAAAATCTTTTATAAAGTTATTCGTTTTATTATATTATAAATAGAATATATTATATTTTATTTAAAAGATTTTGCTTTAAATATAGACCGTCAGATTAAAGTAAATCAATCTAGACCGTTCATGAGTTAGTTACTAAGCAGTCCATTTTTCTATAAATAGAAACTCATTCCTTCATTATTTTCTTACGAATTCACTGAAACTCTAGAGAGATAAATTATAGAGAGAGAGAGAAAAAAAAGTATTCTGCTACTTCACTACTCCGATATCAAGTTTCTTTTACGGTAAGGGATATTATTTGTTGTACTCGTAAGGGGTATTATTTCTTTTGTATTCATGAAGAGAACTTCTGTTATTCAATTATTTATTATTCTGTTGGAATAACCTGTATATGCGGGCTACCCTATACTTGGTGAAATTCTTCTGGTTCCGTCTTTATTATTCTGTTGGAATATCCTGTCTGTGCGTTTTACGCCGGACTTGGTTCCGTCTTTATTATTCTGTTGGAATATCTTGTCTGTGCGTTTTACGCTGGACCTGGTTCCGTCTTTATTATTCTGTTGGAATATCCTGTCTGTGTGTTTTACGTCGGACCTGGTTCTGTCTTTATTATTCTGTTGGAATATCCTGTCTGTGCGTTTTACGCCGGACCTTGTTCCATTATTTATTATTCTGTTGGAATAACCTACATGTGCGGTCTATCGCATGCCTGATGATTTCTTTTGTTATTTCATTCTTTATTATGCTCAGTTGGTTAAAGTTTTAGCTTCTATACTTCATGAAATTAGTGAAATATCCTTGATATTTACGCTTCATCGAGTATCTTTTCATGAAAATATTCTTCTGAGCATTCTTGAATTTTACTCCACAAAGCAGTATCATGTTGACAATTTAGACGTTATTGGTTCCTGGATAAATTAATTTTTGAACTTTTTTTATTGAATTATTATGTCATTGTCATCATCCTCATGTTTATATTATGTTGAAAGTCATTTGTGGCTTGTAGTGCATAGATGGACTTGGTATGATTATGACCAGGGATTATTCGGTATAATCAAGACCGTAATGTTACAAATGATGTGAAAAAAGTCATCATAGGCCCGTAATGCATTGATGGACAGTTTTTGGTATGATTATGGCTATGGATTCTCTTCGGCCAAGGGTGCAAAGATGAATTATTTTATGGCATGATCAGAACCGTTGATGAAAACACGATTATCTTTGGCCCGTAGTGCATGGATAATTCGTGGTCATGATACTAAAGAATATCCTTAGCTTGTAGTGCAGGGATAATTTATATTGAGCTGAGTCTCAGCGATAAAAGTGATGAAAAACCTTTTAAACCATAAAAGATAGTAGATTTTATTCTCTACTGGACTCTGTTAATGGATTATTTGTTCCGCTGCAGTTAAACTTGATGTCTATTGTATTTTATCAGTTTAACATTGTTGAAGACTAATGATAATTTATTCTGCATTATCTTAGTCATAATATTTCTTACTGGGCTAGTTGAGCTCACCCTTTCTTTCAATGTTCTCTTCAGGAAATGAGAACGTAGCCAGGACTAGTCGGAGAACGGAGTGACGGTCCAGATGATAGTATTAGTAGTCATCACTATTCTGTTAAATAGTGTGACAATAAATGTAATGAGGACTTATTTTGAGAGTGGATATTGTCTAAAAGACAGTATTTGTATTAAAACTCACAGCTCTCTTGTTGTATATTAAAGATTGTATTTGTATTCTGTATCATGTATTTGACGACTCAGAATAGGTGATGTATATCTATTTTGGGGGCGTCACAAAAACAGTTTTTGAGTATACCTTTATGTAAAGTGCCATTGTGACGTGATATCCATGGTTGGGATGAGAGTCACAGTTGGTATATATTTGTATCAAAACTCATAGCATATGTGTTGTTGTATTTTGCTCGACAATTGTTGTAATAAAGTTGTAGTTGTTTTCTGTACCATGTATTTGGCGACTCAGAATAGGTTGGGTGGAATGGACCTATTTTGGGGTCGTCACTGTTGGTATCAGAGCTTAGGTATATGGTCTCTGGCAGAGATCGGGGAATAGAACTAGGAGGGGAGAGATGAGTAAATCCATCACTAGTGTGTCCTACCTAAGCTTATTTGTTGGTTGGTCATAATATACGGATATTATGTGATACGTTAATTTGTTTAATTAACCCTTGTTTTATGGCAGTATTTGAGAATGACAGTTGGGAATGTTAACAATGGAGTGAATGAGACCGCGGGGATACCTATAATCACCAACCATGATAATGTGATGTCAGGCGAAGAAGGAATTAGAGATATTCTTGTGGTGAGGGAAGAATTAATAGTTGCACCCGAGTTAGTCGCAGAGGTAGCAGCTGAGAGTGAGGAAGAAGAAGAACCTGAGGAGAATTTATTAGAAAAATTTTATGATCGAAATGTAGAATTACAAAATCGTATTCATGAGTTAGAAGAGCAGGTTGAAGAACGGCAGGCGGTCGTGGAGCAAAAGGATGCAACAATTCAAGCTTGTGTTACCCAATATGTGATGTTTGAACAGAAGCATTCTTTGGCAGAGTATAAGATGATAAAGCTGGAATCTGAGCTGAAAGAAGAAATAACTGAACGAGTGAGAATGAGTGATGTATGGGTAAAAGCCACACGAGTTTTGGACAGCAATTGGGAGAACCCAACATCGAGTTTTGAATTACCCTGTACAGAGCGGTCAACCTGAATTCGATATGGATCGAAGATTGATGATTCAGATCATGAATCAGGAGTACGACGAAGCAGTTGAGGGTGGAATATGTCCTATAGAAAAGTATATTCTAACGGTAGTGATGACACCAAATGCTGCCCCAGACAAGTCAAAGCCGGGTAGTTCAAGGGAGGGCGGTTGTCATGATTTCCCAACAAGTGAGGAACCCAAATGAAGTTATCACGTGAGATGAGCAATGGAGAAATCATGATGACCGGGGAGATAGAATCTGAAATGAAAGTAAGGTATTCTCAACTCTTCGAAATACCAGTTACGTAAATTTCGGGGACGAAATTTTATAAGGAGGGGAGGTTGTAAGACCCCAACTTATTAATGAATAAAATCAAATTTCCTCTATTTATTATTGTGAATAATAAGGTGTTAATTTGATATAATATTTTGGTCATGGGTGAAATGTGCAAATTTTTCAAAATAAACAAGTAGTTATAAAATATTCATTGTTGTCGGGGAATATTCGTTTGGTCGTGGAATATTCTTTCTGTCGGGGAATATTCGTACGACGGCGCAGCCATTTGTGGATCCCATAACAGAATAACTATCGGATGAAGAAAATGACAAATTTCAATTTTTATAAATAGCGGCGTAATCGTTACCGTTAACACTGTTGGAATACCCGGTGGGTAAAGTAAAGTAATACGCGTTGTTGCACAGTAGCACACGGTATTGCACAGTATTTTTAAATTATTGATTCTTACGTAAGAAGGCATTACTCAATAATTGTTACAGTAATTACAGTTCAATATTTTATTTTATTGATTCAATAATTGCTACGTTAATATTTTATATTATTGTTGTTCAATAATTATCACTGCACAGTATTTCCCATTATCAGATTAATAATTCATATTATTTGAATAATATTATTAGATAACATTATTGGCAATGTCTAGAAATTTCTGTCTAAGGAGAGGTTTGGTCATCTAATTGCGCGCCAGTAAGGAGAAATCCTTATTGAAAAGCCCCCTCTTTCCTGAGAACGGTCTGGTTGTCATAATTGTGAATTTGTAATATTATTTGTGAATAATTAATTATTGATTTATATGATAAGGAAAAAATTATTTGATGTGGATATAAATGATGAATTTATTTATGTGGTTATAAATAAAGTAATTAATGTTAAGGTGTTTTATTAGTATGTTGTCGAAATGAAGAACGAAATTTAGAAATTTTTAGAAAATTACTTTATTACTTGATTTTGTAAAATCTATAACTCTTTGTGTATAATGAGTTAGGAGATGAGCCATATATCAAAAGAAAGCCCTGAAAGTAAGCTAAATGTAAAAATTTGAATCACCCAAAAATCCTTTGAAGATTTGTCATGGTCAATTTTTGAATGAAACTGGTCTAAAGGACTCATAATCCGAAAAATCAGTGTTCTTGAGATATATTGCGTGAGCTATAATTTTTAATCCAACCGTTGGATCTTTGTGATTTTTGGATATGTTATATATATATAAGTTGAGTATATAACCACAAATTTTGAACCGTTAAAAATAAACGTATGATTTTTTATGAATTTTAATGGGTGACTGATTCAAAAACTGTATTTATAAATGTTTTTGGTGGAAATTTCTAGAAGGTAGGCCCCACTTTTGTTTTTATTTGAAGCATGTGCTGAATTAAAGCTTCAAATATGGTGGGCTAGAATTTTCAACTTGGCATACGTAGGAATAAAATAAATATATTATTTTATTAATTTAGTCTCCTTTGGCGTTCTAGCATTTTCCTATAAATAGGCGCTTAAGTTAGAATTAAAAATCACACCAGAAACATAAGTTTTCTCTCTCTATAATATCGAGCGTGTTTTTGTAGGTATTTTGATACTTTGAGAGTTGTTATTCAGTGCAAGGTTCCTTCGAATTTTCATCCGATATTCCAGTCAGAAATACTACTCTTTTGAGGTAAGGGATTTTAAGGGTTATTATGTTTTTTAGTTTCGTAATTTTTCTGACCTTCAAAAATTCTGGAAAAATTTGAAATGATAATTTGATGAGTTTTCTAGATTGTGTCCAAAAATGGCAATTTTTGGATGTATAGATTAAGAGTTATGAATTTTATGGAAAAAGACTATTTTAAAAGTAAACCCTTATAACTCCTTGTGGTTAACTCCAAAATTGGTGAAATTTTTATTGGAAGTACATGTATATAACAGAAGTATACTCTATAAATTTTGGAATTTTTGGACAAAAGTACAATTTATGATAAATGTCTAAATATTCGGTAGTTTTGGCCATATGAAAAATAGTAAATGAATTTTAAAAATTTCTGGGAAAAATATATGTTCAATATGAGACTATATTCTACTAAATCCCAGAAAAGAAATATTTTTAGGACTGAATTGGTATTTTTCTTGAAAATGGACTAGTTATGAGTAAATGAATTAAATATGTTATGAGAAGTAAGAAAATTGAAAAATAGGATTTTATGACTTGAAAATCCTATATAGGGTATATGCAGATTTTTGATAAGGGTTTTGGTTATTGGTGATGAAATCTTATGAGTTTGGCATTTTAGGATGATTAAATACATTATTTAGTAAAGTGTAAACAATTAAAATAAATTATTTATAAGTTTAAGAAATGTTATTCTTTCAATATCATTATACCAAAATATTGGTATTTAATTTTATTGTGGAATTTCTATATTTTTCATGTCGGGGTTACTATTCATGAATTACTATTCATGAGTTACTATTTACGAGTTACTATTTACGGGGTACTATTCACGATAAAATTGGTTTCTTTTACTGACCAAATTATCGTTGATTTATGAATCTTACTCTTGAGATTAAATCTATATGTTGATTATATTGTTTTTATTATCATATATAATATTTTTATAACCCTAATGATGATGTTTATCTTTGACTTGAGTGTAAAGATGGGTAGATTATTGGTATGATCGTAACTATGTGTTCTCTTTGGCTATAGTGCAAAGATGACCTATTGTTGAATATCTTTGGCCCGTAGTACAAAGATGATCTGTTATTGAATATTTTTGGCTAGTAGTGCAAAGATGAACGGTTGACGAATATCTTTGGCCCGTAGTGCAAAGATGAATTTATTAGTATGATTATGAACAGGAACTGTGATTTGGTATAACCATGATCTTTGATGTTTCAGGTAAAGACATGTGATGAAAATTATCTTCGTCCTGGATGCGAAGAGGAATTTAGAATCACAATTATGATTATGAGTTATTCCTATGATTGTAGACCAAAACTGTTGATTGATGTTACAGGTATAAAACATTGTTGGTTGATTTTTAACATGGAGAAGATAATAGACTTTATGATCTATTTGACTCTTCTAATGGATTGCTCGTTCCGCTGCAACTATGGTTGAAATTTTTTTTATCTGCCAAATGTTCTAAATCTCTGATTTATTACTGTTAAAGGCTATTGATAATTTATTTATCTTTAGTAATGATATTCTTTACTAGGCTAGCTGAGCTCACCCTTTTGCTTCACAATTCCTTTCAGGTAATGAGAGTGTAGCTGGGTCGAGCGGGGGTAATGAGGTAATAGAACTGTGGTCTCTAGCTGTAGAGTTCTCCCTAAATAGTATAGAAAAATGTGTTGTATTTTATACATTATTTAATAGTTATATTTGGTGAATCAAATAGGGTAAGGCGAACCCAACGTTGGAAGGGTGTTTTGTCACTATCATACAAGATGTTTAATGACATACAACCTCGTGTCATCATAAGACAGGGTTGTGCACATCCACTTGTTGAATATATCTACGAGCACTACCTATATAATCTTGGTGTTTGGTTAAAGTATAACTCTCAATTAGAGACAGTGGAGATAATGATATATCAAGAGAAGACTCACCATTGGAAAGAATATGATAGCAATCTTCTCGTTTTTCTTTGGGGTCTATTGGGTCAACCAAGAATAATTCTATGGACATATGATATCTATCATAACCTAGACGCATGGGCTCCCATGTACGAGGGTTTCCTTGAGTACTTCCCAAAGATTATAATTTCTAAAACAGTTTTTGAGTATACCTTAATGTAAAGTGCCATTGTGACGTGCTATCCAAGGTTGGGATGAGAGTTACAGTTGGTATATATTTGTATCAAAACTCACAGCATATGTGTTGTTGTATTTTGCTCGATAATTGTTGTAATAAAGTTGTAGTTATTTTCTGTACCATGTATTTGGCGACTCAGAATAGGTTGGGTGGAATGGACCTATTTTGGGGTCGTCACAATACCCATCAAACCAGTCAAAGGGAGATAATCCATGCCAGGTGCATAAGTAATGAAGCTGTAAGGTGAGCTGAGCCCTGTACATGGCAAAATGTCAAATGGATCCTCGATCCCTGCCAAGAACACCGACCAGGATGTAGCGTCTGTACACTCCACTAGCTGAAAGTAGTAAGATATGGCTATCTCATGGGAAAAATAGTACCATGCTGTCGGAACGTGCCAATCAATCTCAAGTGTGACATAAACCACACATACAACAAGACCGAGCTACCTATGAACACCCCTACAGGATAGGTGTGGCAATACGTGGCTGACCTCAGTGTCTTTGCCACAATCATCAGTAAAACGGTATGACCCTCCCTGAGAGCTCTCACCGCCATGATAACACCGATGTCCAGCTCATCCATGTATAGTTGCATGTACAAATAAGCCACTACACACATCATGAGTACGTCTACTCTAGCAACACGACACTGATCCTCTGTTGTGGTGAAATCCCCGGAGTGCTGTGCATAGCTATCCACTGAGCCAAATCTGTCTATCAGAAAATGCTGGGACACTACATGATCGGATGTAATCTCATCCGGTGCTACTCTACGCCTCAACCCGGTGAGGGTCATAAACGGTCGGCGCATATCTCTGACAACCATCCGAGCTCAAGGCATGTCCAATGGCAAAATCGTCAATGCCCATCAATGAGATATCATTAACAGGAGACTGTGATACAGGCCAATAACGCCTGGCAGGAGGCAAGATCGGTATAAAAATCTCTCATGTGGTGCTCCTAATAGCATGATATCTTAAATAGAGTCCCATCCTCCATCTGTGAATAGAGGAATCCGGCGGGTGGACATCACATACTCGACACCAGTCGGGTATCCATCCTCAAAGCCGATAGTCAAATGTTTCCCAGAGTAGGGAACCCAAGTGATGGCATCAGCTGTCAACAACTCTAACTGTAAGCGATAATGGGTGAAACCCTCAGTTACAGGAACCTCCGCCAAAATGAAGTGATTCCATCGTCGTCCTCGTGGATAGGTATCTAAACCTAACACACTAATAGGATGTAAACTTGGGAAGCCTCTCATAGGCCCAAAATTGCCAACACAAAGGCAAACATCTGCTGTTAGTCAACACTCTTAACCTGTACATGGGAAATCAAAAGAGAAATTCTCACCAGCAGAAATGGGTAAATTCCTAGCCAAGCCTTTATCAAGCCCTACGAACGCATGCACATTTCCTTAAGGAAATAGGTAAAGGTGTAGGAGCCCCAATCATACTCTCCAATACGGTCCACCTCCCGAGTGGCACTGATCAAAGCGAATGACACCGTGGAAGAGTTGTCTGCTATGAAATAGCCCCTGATAATAACCAGGAATAATCGTCGAAGAATGCGATTCCTGACTCTCACATCAGCGCGTATGGGCTCACTCAATAGCCCACTCATAGCATCTACGCTCAAAGGACCCATATGGACAGTCCTGTCCTTGAGCGACTCAGCTGGAACTCCTAGCAAGGATCTGACGGTAGTCGGGGTACTGTTCGCCGTACAAGGCATGATGCCCCTCCAAACTCCATACCGGTGATAAACTGTCAATCCATCGGCGTCATCATCACCTCATACTCCAACAAATAGAGAGACTGAGTTTGGTGAACCAGCGCTCAGACAATGCCCTGAGGTAACCCCAAGGACATCGGCGGGGAAGAATGGAAAAGAATGCCCCAAAGCCCCAACCATGCACAATCTCTCGGTAATCTAGATGCAAAGCCTAATATAGAGATTATATACTAAACCAGTTCCCTCGAGGTTGCATAAAGCCGAGAACCTACATCATAAATGCATATCAACATCAGAATCCTTGCTCCTCATCAATAGGAAAAAGGAAGATCAAACCTAGCTTTTACCTCATTTACCTGTAAGTAAACTGAGGGGTGGCGACTCAAATCACCAAGAAGATCTGGAATCGTCACATTAATGCCTGGAAGATCTCTATGGGGAGCATGAGCAGTAGGACCTGGAGCTGGAGCCGCAATCGGTACATCCTCCTCCTCATCCTCAACATTTGGTATATCAACCCGGACATGACGAATCACCGCCTCCATCAAGGTTGTCTAACTAAACGGGGTTGAGGCACTTCATAAGCCCTCCTCCGTACACCTGAAGTGGTCCTACATGAACTACTCGGATGATCCGGATCCATATTATCTGGACACAAGTCTCCAAATCACCTCAGAAAGGGTGTGGTAAATTCTAACCTGGAGCTTTTCAAATGTATTTTATGACTACATGCATGCATGCATTACTTTAACATACGCCTACAGTAGAGTTAAAAATGCATGATTACCCAATGCTTAGGCTCATGGAAATTTTTTTTCAAAGTCTCCTTTATAACTAGGACTATCCACATGCGCATAGGCATGACTACGTGGCCATTCAGTAGCACACCTACCCACAGTTATAAACATCCTATATACATACAAATGTCAAAGTCACAATCCATGATGGTAAACTAATTACCAGGATTACTTTGTTTTACTACCTTTGCTCATTTGTCCTCAAATAGGATAAGAAATAGTAGAAAAAGGTGTCCATTTGACTGTTTCAAAAGTCAAATTTTTTTTGCATCATTATGTTCAGCATGATTAAATACTAACATTTACTATGTTGAATATTTTTTATCAAATCATATAGGCATGCATATTCACTACTATGTATTTAGATGCATTTCATATGATAACTCTTTTTCCAACGGATAAAATTGAAAAAGAAGACATACATACGTTACCAGGATAGTGTAAAACACTTGTACGGTGACGAAATTCAAAGAAAGCGATCCAAACTCAGCAGATCTGAAGAAGAACTCTCAAATTCTCTATGTGGTGCAACGTAAAAGTGACTTGTGAAAGGCAAGCAGCCTACAAGTACACCCATGATTGACCGCAGGTGTACATGCGATTGTCGCATGTGTACCTGTGGCTGCCGTAGGTGTACATGCAGCTATCGCAGGTGTACCTGCGGCTATCACAGGTACCCTATATGGGCCCCTCCCCTCTGGCTCGGTTCACTCTGAGTTGCAAAGGAGGTCTCACAAGTTGAAACAGTCAAATCAGGAAAAAAGATGCTACGCGATTGAGCAAAAAAGCCTGAAATCCTAGTTTTCAAGACCAAACTACAGGTCTACATGTCACTCATTGGTATTCACCCGAACACAGGGTACACGATACCAATAATCACAGTTGTTGCAAACTACACTAGACAATAGCTCACAAAGGTCTGATTCTGTCAGTTTGGGTCCATAACTCCAAAAACCCCTCCCCAGCAGGAATTTCATACATCGTCAAGCCGTTGATGCACATTTCAATGAAGGTCAAGCAGCCTTGACGTTCTTTCAGCCATTGGCAATTAAATCCAACGAAGCATCGAAATTCATCAGATGATCTTAGTCGTTGAAGCACATTTCAACGAGGGTCAAGCAGCCTTGACATTCTTTCGGCCGTTGGCAATTAAATCCAACGAAGCGTCAAAATTCATCCGATGATCTTAGCCGTTAAAGAACATTTCAACAAGGGTCAACCAACCTTGACATCATTTTAGCCGTTGGCAGGTAAACCCAACGGAGCGTCAGAAGCCATCTGATGACTACAGCTGTTGGTAGGTAAACCCAACGAAGCGTCGGAGATGGTCTGATGATCTCAGCCGTTGATGCACATTTCAGCGAGGGTCAGGCAACCTTGACAACATAGACTATTGGCAGTAACTCTGACAGATCACTGGAAAGACCTGGCGATACAAACCAGGAAAAACATCCTCATCGGGGAGGACCGATGATGAAATCTATTATACACATCTTCATCAGACAGAACATAATCCCCCAGAGTCTCTTGTACATGAGAGGAACATTTATGGTCGAAAGTCTATACCAAGGATTAACGACTTTAGTGATAAACCCAATGTCAACATCCTGGAAGTTCCTGAGAACTTTGGAGTACACATCCGAGCAGTTCATTAGAGTAATCTGTGATAACTCCAGTACCCATCAGAAGTCATGGGAGCAAACAATCATCACATCCCGTTGGAAAACGGTCCAACAAACCACATTCATCATACATTTCCATCATGCTGCAATACATTACATCATGAATATCTTGTCATGTTTCAAGTGTCTAGTGTTCTTTATCTAATCCATGCCATTACATTGCATGAATATGATAAAGAGTGGCATCTGTAGACACTCAAAAATTTTGCATTCCTGTTACTAACCTTTCAAGAGGGAAAAATTATCTTCCAGAGAAAACCCTAGAAGTTAATTCAGTGCAGTCCCGGAGATAACCCCGGGATACTCAATTTGTCATCTCAGAGACAACCCCGAGATATTCAGTCCAGTCCCAGAGATAACCACGGGATACTCAATTTTTCATCTTGGAGACAACCCCGAGATGTCCAATTCTAGTCCCGGAGACAACCCCGGGAATTTCAGTTTCAAACCTCAAAGGTAACCCCGAGGAATGCAATTCCAATTCTGGAGATAACACCGGAGAAGTCAGTTCTATCTCAGAGACAACCCTGAGATATTCAGTTCCAACCCTGGAGATAACCCCAGGAGTTTCAGTTCAAACCTCGGAGATAACCCTGAGGCATGCAGTAGCAATTCTGGAGATAACCCCGAAATAGATCGTTTCAAACCCTAGCAATCAGCTTCAACCTCGGTAATAGCCCCGAGGTACTCAGTCCCAAACCCGAACATAACCTCGGGAGGTCCGGCACACATCAGAGATAGCCTTGAGGACATTCAGCACTTACAGTAGCCCAATCTCAGAGATAACCTTGAGCAATGACTGCTAGATCAGCCCAAAGTCGGAGATAACCCTGGTGAGGGGCAAAATCATTATTTTTCCACCTTGATCCTACATTCACGCCATCTCAACAACATTTTAACCTACATGCTATATAGAAGTGTCCTACAAGAACCATAGCTCCAATCCCGAGTGACTACTACACAAGACAGCACACCGGATAGAATTTGAAGACTTGAAGACATGGGCATGGACCCATCTTCTTGACTTCAGACAACCTCTTATCCCATGTCATTGTGTAGCTCTTGACAACAGCATTCCGAAAGGGTATCATACGCCTCCATCGGATGCCCGGATTGAAAGTTATGAAGGTTCAAGCGGACAACACGTTGTACGAGTGCACATACTTCGAGACGACAGGGCCCACAAAGCCCGGGGCATCCCGGGCAGCCACAAGTACATCTGCTATTGCCGCAGGTACACCTGCGGCTCCCCCCTCTATAAATAGAGGGTTTGGGGTGGCCATTTGTAAGAGAAAAAAGGCGAGGAAGCCTTGTCAATTTTGCTTTGTACACACTATAAACTGATTGATTTCTCATTTCAAACACTTGTGAGCTTATATATTGCTACATTTTACCGGTGGGAACCGAGTGTTCATCCATTTAAAGCTATTTGAAGTCTTCTTTGGCAGCCCACTGTAAGCCTTCTTACATTTCTTAAAACATTTTCTCCACTTTTGTGCACACACAATTATTCACGTTGAGAGTCGTGTGTGTGTATACGCCCGGACCGTTGGTCCGTGGCTTTTATTGCTTATATATATATATATATATATATATATATATATATATATATATATATATATATATATATGTTATTCTAACAATCCAGAATTTAAATTATAATTTTTTTAAATATTTATTAAATTATATAAATATTTAATGGATGAGTTTATCGTTGAATAAATATTTGTTTAATTGATTTGATTTGATTTGGTTAATTATTTGTTTAATAAATAATTAATGAGTTAAGAAAATTAATTATTATGAGATAGTATTCTAATTTAATTTAATAATTAAGTTAGAGAGTTTATAATAATTAAATTATTTATTCAATAAATTGTTATTGGAATTAATTAAATTAAGTATGAAAACTTAATTAAATAAAGTGTGACAAATAACTATACTATAAAGGGGTTGTTAAAATAAATTAAAGGAGTTTAATTTAGTTTTGCCAAACAAGGCTTAAATATATTAAGTCTTTAATTTTTAAAGAGTTTTGTCAAACGGAGCCTTATGGCTTTTGGATTTTTAAATTTTGAATTATAATAAATAAAATAAATAAATAAAATATATTTATAATCTATACGTTATATTTTGTAACTGATATGAATTATTAGGCCTATTATGGACATATCCGTTTTATTCTACGCATTTGGTTATCTGTTGGGTTTTGCTTTACGTATTCTAGTTAATTGCTAAGTCTAAGAAGAAGGTTTCCAGAGAGAAAATTTGAGAGAGTTTGGGAGAGAAAATGCTGGGATTCCAAAGCAAGTTCTGAGTTTCAAGCGATTCTCAGTGAAAGAATTTTCAAAGCAACATAAGGTATTTTTCCCATAATCTTATTACTATATACATTTTACGCTCTCTGTGTTCTTGAATGTAATATAATGTTTTTACAAAATTTTCTGTAAACCATGTTTTTATAATTAGTTATGAAATTATGTGAATTTATAATTGTAATTGTTATATATATATATATATATATATATATATATATATATATATATATATATATATATATATATATATACGGAGAGGATCTAAAGCGGACCAAATAAGCGGACCAAAGAACGGACCAAGGCAAAAACACGCGGGTTTCAGGGTCAACCCGCGGGTTGGTCCGACCCGGACCCTGAAACCCGCGTGTTTTTGCCTTGGTCCGTTCTTTGGTCCTCTTATTTGGTCCACTTTAGATCCTCTCCGTATATATATATATATATATATATATATATATATATATATATATATATATATATGTGTGTGTGTGTGTGTGTGTGTGTGTGTGTGTGTGTGTGTGTAATTGTATGCTAAATTACATATGCAAAAAAGAAATTTGTTTTTACAGTGAATATATGTAGGAACATGGTTTGAATAAAGGTATGAATATATATATATATATATATATATATATGATTGTATGTTAATTGTAAAATTGAACTGTGATTATGTTAATTGGGTAAGAAATAAAGAGAACTTAATTCAAAGGAATCAAATTGGTTTATTATTGGGGTTACCGTGTTCATTGTGTCAAGAAATATCAAACATGGAGTTTTGGGTTTTAAAATATGGCTTCAAGGATTTAATTTTCTTAAATTATTGTTTAAGTTGTGCTAAATTAGTATATGTATGCTTGGTAATAATTATGTGTAAATTACATAAATTATGTGTGTTAATTTAGCTACTAGAGACTCTTAAACAGTCAGAAATTAGTTTTTGTTCTGTTCTTCGTGGTCGGTTCGGTAAGTTTCGGCACCTCAGCGCCAAAGTCAGAGTCGCAGCCCAGAACCTCGTGCCGCAGCGCCGAAGATAGCGCTACAGCTCCAACTTCGCGCCGCAGCGCCACTGTCTAGCTCAGACACTGCGCCGTAGCGCCATCACCGCGCCGCAGCGCCGACCACAATACAAACTGTGGCGCCGCATCGCCGGTTAACAGAATGTCCAGGAATGACTTTTGTTTTACACAAAGTCCATAATTGCTGATGTAATGCAATACTATGATTGTTAAAAATATAAATTTGTTATTGTGGTATCATAGTGCTAAGAATAAGCATATAATTAACACTTAACAAATTTTATTATTATTTTATTGATGTATTAGATAAGTTATGTAAGCACACTAAGCATACACAATAGACAATTCGGGCGTGTGACGAATAAACGTCAAAACACCGCGACAAGTGTTAATGAACATTATAAGATATGGAATGGGTTTAATATAGAACTCATAAGTATTCCTAGCAAGACTTAAACACTTGAATGAATTTTGAATATTACATAAGTCAAAAAGTTAACACAATCTAATTGAACATTGTGTGCTAATTAACAGGAAGGATTACGAGATGTGGAGTAGAGTTTACATTACAATTACTATGTGTTGTTAAGCAACTAATAGTTGATGTGTATGATTATATAATTGTGTAGGGCACGTGAAGTGCAAATAGCTGTAAGTTGTTAATCTATTATTCGTAAACAACGATCAAGGCAAGTCTTTCGGTTCCTATTTTCTACGTGGACTTGATGAACTGTTTTAAATCACATGATATGTTATATGTGTTGTAAGCGAGCATGATATGTTATACATGTTGAAAGTATGAAGTGTTAAAGTCAATTTATGACTACGTTGATTGAGTATTAAATGTTGATTGAGTAAGGAACTCAATCTTTATACTTGTTATATGAACTACATCATGTATGTTATGTTAGTCCAATGTTTATGAGATGTATATCAAGCATGTTGTTATGTGTTATGTGATGCATGAAAACTGTTAGATTTTGCTGGGCTGTCGAGCTCAACCTTGCAAATAACCACTTTCGCAGGTCAAGATTTCAAGGTAAGAATATGTGCTAAGTGAATCATAGAGATTCATATTCACGAAGATTACTTATGTTTTATAAGAAATGTATTTAGTATTTTGAATGTAACATGTTGTTGAATTGTAAGTTGAACTATCCAGTGTATATGGATATCTATTTATGATGCAAGACTTTGTATAGTCATTTTGTTGTAACGATTCATGATATAAATTTGAATCGAAAAGATATATGTAAAGGTTGCGATTTAGGGCAATACAGAAGGAAATGTATAAAAGTTTTACATATTCCGCATTTTTAGTGATTTTAATATCGAATAGTGATGTAAAGATAGATTAAAGTTGTATTGTTAACGATCGAGAAGGAGAATATTATTGTATGAATTTTGGGGTTGTTACAGTTGGTATCAAATCTGATAGGATTGAAACCTTAGGTAAGAGTACTTTAGGCTATAACCTTAGAGAAGAGAGGTGAAGATAATGAACGAATAAGCTCAAATAGAGTTTGAACAATAAGAAGTAATTTAAGAAATTTATAAAGAATGGATTAAAACATGCGTAAGAGGATTCAAAGAAGAATCTCGCAGAGTTATAAGGAATATGAATGTGGGGTTACCCAACTCCAATAATAAGGATGTAAGGTGATAATAAATAGACAATGTCTATAAGAAGAGAATGATAAAGAAGTTAAGTACAAAAAGTTATATCTAAGTATGGTACAATTGTACTCTTTAATAGTTGATATATGGTATATGGGCTAAACGATTCCTTCATAGAACAGAGGTATATACGAACTAGTAACTCGGAACCTAGTTTGTTGGCTGTTTGTGGGAAACCACTCAGCGTACGATATTGAAACTGTTAGAGACTCGATGTGTACCAAGTATAAAAAATGGATACGTATGATGGAAATGTGGAACTCGAATGAAATGTTGAGCAATGTAAATGAAGTTAGAAATTATTAAAGGAAGAATTGTTATATAAACAAGAAAATTCAAAGAAGAATCTTAAAGAGACATAAAGATAAGAAATGGGAGTTTCCTAACTCCAATAGTCAAGATAACGAATAATGATGAATAGACAAAGTCTGTAAGATTAAAAGCATAAATGAAATCGTAAATGATAAAAAAAAAGGAAAGAAAGAGGATCGTAAAACAAAACAATCACTAGTTAAGAAAAGAATTTTAAGGGAGATGATTATAGAATAAGATCTCGACGTGATCTGTTTAAGTTATAAAAGGAATATGGTCTGTAATGTTTGAATAATTATAGCTTGATACTATTAAGATGATGTACTATGAAATAGTATAAGTTAAACTCATGAGGAGTTATAGATAATGTGATACGAGGAATTCATATCTAGCAAAGAGCAAGATAGAGTTAGGTGGGATTTCAATTGAGGACTCATGTGGTGGCTGAGTTATACAAACCTTTGTATGGGCGAGGGTTTTGTACTTGCACTCAGTTTATCACATTGATAATCATTAGAATGTTGGTGTCGCACTATTAATGTATATGTGGTGGAAAGGTGATTCTTTTCTCATGTGTATATTTGATAGTTAGAGGCTTTTAAGGTTAGGATTGACAATATTAAGATTAGGTACGGTTCTTAAAACTAATGCATATGGTAAGTTCGTGACTCATAATAATATGGTATATTTTGAACCCCTCGGCGAATGGACGCCTATGATCTGACTAGGATAAGTTCTTAAACTCATATTATTGTGGCAAGTTTCTGAACTTCCTAAGTGTGGTAAGTTTGATGAACTGGGGTATAGATAAGTGTGAATGAAGTATTGAAGATGATAGGAATAGATAGACTGATTAAGCAATAGATCATTATAGAAAATGGTGTTGATGGTGGAGACATAGGTTTTCCAAATCTTCTAGCTATGCTAGACTTCAAAAATTTTGACATCAAGCTAAATTCGCACTAATGTGCCTTTAAAAATACAAATGAATTTTTGTTTTCAGCATCATACGGTGACAAGGGTGTGTATGTGGACTGTGAGCCACTAACATCTCGTTATCTGTTACGACATGATAATACTAAAACTGATTTTCAATGGTTTTGAACTGTTTAAAGAAGAGTCTATGCTAATTGCTTCAGCTAGATGAAAATGATTTGAAAATATCAAAATGTATTTTATATCATTAATGCATCATGTAACCTGGTGCAAAGATGATAAAAATGATGGAGTTATCAATGCAGAATTTCTTAGTGTTGGATGTGATCTAAGGATCGTCAGCCCACTATGGTATGATGCAGTATGGCAAAGTCACTATAACATTCCAGATTCTTTTAATTTAATTTGAAATATTTATTTGAGTTATATAAGTATTTAATGGATATATTTATTTATTGAATAAATAATTGTTCAATTTGAGTTGATGTGGTTTATTTATTTATTTATTGAATAAATAATTAAAAATTAAAAATTAAATATTTATTTGCAATAATAAATATTTATTGAGTTGATGTGATTTAGTTAATTATTTGTTGAATAAATAATTAAGGAAATAAATTGTGAAGAGATTATATACTAATTTAATAATTTAATTAGAGAGCTTATAGTGATTAAATGAATTATAATATTTTAATTGGAATTGTGATTAAAATAAAGTGTTAGTTGGTTGAATAAAATTTTAAAGGAAATTATAATTATGTGATAATGATTTATGTGTGAAAGTGATTTAATAGATTAGTATTTGAATTAATTAAAGTGGTTATTTAATTTAATAGAAGTGCGACAAATAACCTTGTTATAAAGGAGTTATTAAAATAAATTAAGGGAGTTTAATTCAGTTTTGCCAAACAAGGCCTAATGCCTATTAAGTCTTTAATCTAATTGTGTTTTACCAAACAAGGCATAAGGGTTAATGGATTATATTTTTAGTGGCTAGCCAAACAAGCCTTATGGCTTTTAATTTTCAAAATAAAAAATAACTGATGTCAGTTAAGTTAGAGTTATATTATATATTTAATATATACATTATATCCATATACGTTATATTTTTATTACGTAAACTAGAGTTGGGAGAAGAGAGAAGAAGAAGAAAAACATAGAGAAAAATTTTAGAAAACTCTAGAGAGAAATTGAGTGATTCTAACAAGTTTCTGAGAAAGGAATTGGAGAGAAGAAGCTTGAGAATAACCATCATCTTCTTTATCAAAGGTAGGAGCTTAATCTTTTCTTTAAAAAGTTAGTTTTCTTCTTCTTCCAAAAAGTTCTCTGTGAAATTGTTATAAAGGAAAAAAAAATTGTTGTTATGTATATAGTTTTGTATGATTATTGATTATAAGGTTATTCCATGAGTTTATATATGATTATAGATATAGTAATTCATGTATGTATGTGTTTTGTGGAAGAATGTATATTACAGTGTTTACATGAAAATATATATGTGAACACGGCTTAGTTTAAAATAGAATTAAGGTTTAATTAGTTGTTAAATTGATAAGTTGATTATGGAAATTGATATAGTATGTAAAATCATAACTATGATGTTTTGAAATTTCTGTTTTGATTGAAAAACAAAATCACAGTGTTGATTTTCATAAAAAATTATCAATAATGGAGTTTTTGCCAAAAATATTAAAATTGGGTGTTGTAACTTTGATGTTTATGTTATTTTATAAGTAGAAACATGTTAGAAGTCTTCACAATATGTTTATATGAAGTCTATATGTGTATTACATGTTAATTAGTCTATTAGATTCGAGCTTTTAGGCCAATTTGGCTTTTGTTCATACTGTTGTCGAGCTTGGTTGCCAGATTCTGGAGTCTGGCACTGCAGCGCAGCCCAGCAGTACAAATCTCGCGCTGCAGCGCCGGTGCCATGCCGCAGCGCGAACCAATGGCCTGTGACCCGAGCCGCAGCGCCGTAACGCCGCAGCGCCAACCACATTGTAAACTGTGGCGCCGCAGTGCGAGTTAGCAGAATGGTCTGACAGTGTACTTTTTGTACACGAAATTTTAAGAAACATTATGTGATGATAGTAGGACTGTAAAATGTTGATTTTAGTATTTCTATACTATGAATAATTATGTTATTAAAGACTAACGTGTGTTATAACTTGGTTATGTGATTAAAAATCCAATTTTAAATGATGAGCGTACTTAGTTATGTTTGTAAAGTGGTAATGGCTAACTATGTCATGATGACATATGTTTATAGCATATTGTGATTCGTATTGATTCGGTTTAATCTACGTGCAAGGCAAATTCTTTAACTATATTTTTATAATTGAGCAAGTTTTCTAATCTATTATCTTGTTAATTCAAGTACTATTTTCAATTCGATTACAATATATTGATGAAAGTTATTCTGGAGCAAGTTATTCTTGTATTTAACTTGTGGTTTAGCCTGCACAACTATATATACTAATGTCGAACATTTCTATCGTTCAAATTGTTATGCATGCTTAGTATTCAATTCTAATTAACCTTGACTTAGTATTATTCAAGCAAGGTATGCTATAGTTATTCATATTATATGCTATTAGATTATTCCTAAAGCATGACTTTAGTCTACTATGATTGATTCAATCATGATTATTCTATAGTATTGTGTTATTGGTTTTATTCAACTACTCCTTAGTTGATGTGCGTTGAATTCCAAATTTCCTTAAAAGCTTATCCAAACCAAACTTACTTTGGTGCGGACTTGTATTCTAAATACATAGATGAACAACTCTTTTAATAGAGGTTTACGCTTAGCGTTGAAATGGTTGTGCATAATACATTGTACAAAGGGCTGATCCCCCTAAGTACGAGGTCCTTATAGTCTTATGACTGTTAAAGTTTAAGTTGAAAGATTACTTGCAACTATGGACGTAGTTCATGGTCTTACGACCCTCAGTGATGTATATTTTCCATATTTTGGGATTTCAGTTTCTAATTATTATTGATAGAGTACTATTCACTTTTGATGAGCCTATTTCGACAGTTCTTATTGTTATACTCCTGTTGATTCCATATTATATCCAGTAAGCAATTATTTTGCTCACTCTTGCATATTTATAAACGCATTGCAGTTAAAGAAGAAAAGGTAGGTGAACCTTCGTCTACTAAAGGAAAGGAAAAAATGTACAAGTGATGAAGACTTGTAATTTTATCTTTATCATTATGATAACAGACTTTTAAATATGATGTGATGTAATAGATTTTAAATTCCGCATTTGAATGTTTGTAATTAAAGGTTAGATAACCTGGGATATTTTTATTTAAGTTTAATCCTGTATGGGCAGGTTTTTATTATTCAATTTTATTATGATTGGGAAGTTAGAAATGAATGTTTTGATTAAGTGAAGACCAAGTCGTGAGGAAATAAAGTACCAGAATTTGGGGGTGTCACAGGTTGATGTAACATTCCAGATTCTTTTAATTTAATTTGAAATATTTATTTGAGTTATATAAGTATTTAATGGATATATTTATTTGTTGAATAAATAATTGTTCAATTTGAGTTGATGTGGTTTAGTTATTTATTTGTTCAATAAATAATTAAATATTAAATATTAAATATTTATTTACAATATTAAATATTTATTGAGTTGATGTGGTTTAGTTAATTATTTGTTGAATAAATAATTAAGGAAATAAATTCTGATGAGATTATATACTAATTTAATAATTTAATTAGAGAGCTTATAGTGATTAAATGAATTATAATATTTTAATTGGAATTGTGATTAAAATAAAATATTAGTTGGTTGAATAAAATTATAAAAGAATTTATAATTATGTGATAATGATTTATGTGTGAAAGTAATTTAATAGATTAGTATTTGAATTACTTAAAGTGATTATTTAATTTAATAGAAGTGCGACAAATAACCTTGTTATAAAGGAGTTATTAAAATAAATTATGGGAGTTTAATTCAGTTTTGCCAAACAAGGCCTAATGCCTATTAAGTCTTTAATCTAATTGTATTTTACCAAACAAGGCATAAGGGTTAGTGGATAATAGTTTTAGTGGTTAGCCAAATAAGCCTTATGGCTTTTGATTTTCAAAATAAAAAATAACTGATGTCAGTTAAGTTAGAGTTATATTATATATTTAATATATACATTATATCCATATACGTTATATTTTTATTACGTAAACTAGAGTTGGGAGAAGAGAGAAGAAGAAGAAAAACATAGAGAAAAATTTTAGAAAACTCTAGAGAGAAATTGAGTGATTCTAACAAGTTTCTGAGAAAGGAATTGGAGAGAAGAAGCTTGAGAATAACCATCATCTTCTTTATCAAAGGTAGGAGCTTAATCTTTTCTTTAAAAAGTTAGTTTTCTTCTTCTTCCAAAAAGTTCTCTGTGAAATTGTTATAAAGGAAAAAAAAATTGTTGTTATGTATATAGTTTTGTATGATTATTGATTATAAGGTTATTCCATGAGTTTATATATGATTATAGATATAGTAATTCATGTATGTATGTGTTTTGTGGAAGAATGTATATTACAGTGTTTACATGAAAATATATATGTGAACACGGCTTAGTTTAAAATAGAATTAAGGTTTAATTAGTTGTTAAATTGATAAGTTGATTATGGAAATTGATATAGTATGTAAAATCATAACTATGATGGTTTGAAATTTCTGTTTTGATTGAAAAACAAAATCACAGTGTTGATTTCATAAAAAAAATATCAACAATGGAGTTTTTGCCAAAAACATTGAAATTGGGTGTTGTAACTTTGATGTTTATGTTATTTTATAAGTAGAAACAAGTTAGAAGTCTTCACAATATGTTTATATGAAGTCTATATGTGTATTACATGTTAATCAGTCTATTAGATTCGAGCTTTTAGGCCAATTTGGCTTTTGTTCATACTGTTGTCGAGCTTGGTCGCCAGATTCTGGAGTCTGGTGCCGCAGCGCGGCCCAGCAGTACAAATCTCGCGCTGCAGCGCCGGCGCCACGCCGCAGCGCCAACCAATGGCCTGTGACCTGAGCCCCAGTGCCAACTCAGCATCGCAGCGCGAACCACAGTGTAAACTGTGGCGCCACAGCGCGAGTTAGCAGAATGGTCTGACAGTGTACTTTTTGAACACGAAATTTTAAGAAACATTATGTGATGATAGTAGGACTGTAAAATTTTGATTTTAGTATTTCTATACTATGAATAATTATGTTATTAAAGACTAACTTGTGTTATAACTTGGTTATTTGAGTAAAAATCCAATTTTAAATGATGAACGTACTTAGTTATGTTTGTAAAGTTATAATGGCTAATTATGTCATGATGACATATGTTTATAGGATATTGTGATTCATATTGATTCGGCTTAATCTACGTGCAAGGCAAGTTCTTTAACTCTATTTTTACAATTAAGCAAGTTTTCTAATCTATTATCTTGTTAATTCAAGTACTGTTTTCAATTCGATTATAATATAATGATGTAAGTTATTCTGGAGCAAGTTATTCTTGTATTTAACTTGTGGTTTAGTATGCACAGCTATATATACTAATGTCAAACATTTCTATCGTTCAAATTGCTATGCATGCTTAGTATTCAATTCTAATTAACCTTGGCTTAGTATTGTTCAAGCAAGGTATGCTATATTTATTCAGATTGTATGCTATTAGATTATTCCTAAAGCATGACTTTAGTCTACTATGATTGATTCAATCACGATTATTCTATAGTATAGTGTTATTGGTTTTATTCAACTACTCCTTAGTTGATGTTCGTTGAATTCCAAATTTCCTTGAAAGCTTATCCAAACCAAACTTACTTTGGTGCGGACTTGTATTCTAAATACTGAGATGAACAACTCTTTTAATAGAGGTTTATGCTTAGCGTTGAAATGGTTGTGCGCAATACATTGTACGAAGGGTTGATCCCCCTAAGTACGAGGTCCTTATAGTCTTATGACTGTTAAAGTTGGAGTTGAAAGATTACTTGCAACTATGGACGTAGTTCATGGTCTTACGACCCTCAGTGGTGTATATTTTCCATATTTTGGGATTTCAGTTTCTGATTATTATTGATAGAGTACTATTCACTTTTGATGAGCCTATTTTGACAGTTCTTGTTGTTATACTCCTGTTGATTCCATATTATATCCAGTGAACAATTTTTTTGCTCACTCTTGCATATTTATAAACTCATTGCAGTAAAGAAGAGAAGGTAGGTGAACCTTCGTCTACTAAAGGAAAGGGAAAAATATACAAGTGATCAAGACTTGTAATTTTATCTTTATCATTATGATAACAGACTTTTAAATATGATGTGATGTAATAGATTTTAAATTTCACATTTGAATGTTTGTAATTAAAGGTTAGATAACCTGGGATATTTTTATTTAAGTTTAATCCTGTATGGGCAGGTTTTTATTATTCAATTTTATTATGATTGGGTAGTTAGAAATGAATGTTTTGATTAAGTGAACACCAAGTCTTGAGAAAATAAAGTACCAAGATTTGGGGGTGTCACAGTCACAAAATGACGGAATCCTTAAATGGACTGTAAATACAGTGTAGTATCATGACGTCATAACATGATTTTTAGAATTTTAAAGATAAATTATTGCTAATTGAATTTGGTCAGACATGTTTCGATTGATATTCGAATTATTGGTATGAGTCTAAGCTATTTGATTCAGCTAGACAAATGTTTTTGAAATTCAAGCGTTTCTTGAGAAGTTATGCCAAACCAAATTATTTTGGTGCGGATTCAGATGTTGAAAAACTGAGATGAACAAACCTTTTATAGGGGATTACGCGGAGGCATTCAGATATTTGTGCACAATATATTGTACGAAGGTCTGATCCCCCTAAGTACGAGGAGTCCATATAGTCTTATGACTGTTAAAGTTTAAGTTGAAAGATTACTTATAACTATGTACATACGCATAATGTTTAAATGTTTGCGCACAATATATCATATGAAGGGCTTAACACCCTAAGTACAAGAGTCCCTATAGTCTAATGACTGTTAAAGTTTAAGTTGAAAGAGTACTTATAATCGTGGACGTAGTTCAAGGTCTTATGACCCCTCAGCATGATTTGGAATCTTTTAAATTCCTGAGTTATTCATACTGCTTCCCAATTATTGAGCAATTGTGGAAGATTCTTGTTATTCTAAAAGGCGAATGTGGTACGAATGATATTCCTTAGAAAGAAGAAAGTCGTAGAATGCGACACTGAATGATGAATATATTGAATAAATGAGAAAATAAATTTTGAAATGAGAAGCAGATGAGTTATCAAAGAATAATGTAAAACTTTTAATAGAAAAGTTAATAATTGTAGAAAGATCTTTGTGGAAAGAAGGTGGTTATAGAACCCAATGAATAAATAAAGTATTAACGTAAAATCTATTTTGATAGATTGAATGAATAAGGATTAATATATAAAAATTTAGAGGACAAAATTCTTAGAAGAAATGGTGAATGTAATATCCCGAGTGTTTATGATAATGACCCTTAGAAAAAGAAAATGAATGGGTTAAAGAATATATAATACTCAAAATATAATTGAGTTCAAGTGAAAGTTATGAAATAAAATATAGAATTTGTTGAAATAATGAATGTAGTAGGAAATATAAAACCTATATTAAGATAATGTGTTGAAGATATTCAACGATAAATTTTGAAAAGAGATTTGGTGAAAACCGAGTAAGGGAGCTTTCTTTGATTCCGAGGACGGAATCCTTGTAAGGAAGGAAGGATGTAACAATCCAGAATTTTAATTATAATTTTTTTAAATATTTATTAAATTATATAAATATTTAATGGATGTGTTTATCGTTGAATAAATATTTATTTAATTGATTTAATTTGATTTGGTTAATTATTTGTTTAATAAATAATTAATGTGTTAAGAAAATTAATTATTATGAGATAGTATTCTAATTTAATTTAATAATTAAGTTAGAGAGTTTATAATAATTAAATGATTTATTCAATAAATTGTTATTGGAATTAATTAAATTAAGTATGAAAACTTAATTAAATAAAGTGTGACAAATAGCTATACTATAAAGGAGTTGTTAAAATAAATTAAAGGAGTTTAATTTAGTTTTGCCAAACAAGGCTTAAATATATTAAGTATTTAAGTTTTAAAGAGTTTTGCCAAACGGAGCCTTATGACTTTTGGATTTTTGAATTATAATAATATAAATTAAATAAATAAAATATATTTATAATCTATACGTTATATTTTGTAACTGATATGAATTATTAGGCCTATTATGGCCATATCCGTTTTATTTTACGCATTTGGTTATCAGTTGGGTTTTGGTTTATGTATTCTAGTTAGTTGCTAAGTCTAAGAAGAAGGTTTCCAGAGAGAAAATTTGAGAGAGTTTGGGAGGGTAAAGGTTGGGATTCCAAAGCAAGTTCTGAGTTTCAAGCGATTCTCAATGAAAGGATTTTCAAAGCAACAAAAGGTATTTTTTCCATAATCTTATTACTATATACGTTTTATGTTTTCTGTGTTCTTGAATGTAATATAATGTTTTTACAAAATTTTTTGTAAACCATGTTTTTATTATTGGTTATGAAATTATGTGTATTTGTAATTATAATTGTTATAACTAGCATATATATATATATATATATATATATATATATATATATATATATATATATATATATATATATATATATATAGTGTGTGTGTATGCTAAATCATATATGCAAGAAAGAAATTTGTTTTTACAGTGAATATATGTAGGAACATGGTTTGAATAAAGGTATGAATATATATATATATATATATATATATATATATATATATATATATATATATATATATAATTGTATGTTAATTGTAAAATTGAACCGTGATTATGTTAATTGGGTAAGAAATAAAGAGAACTTAGTTCAAAGGAATCAAATTAATTTATTATTAGGGTTAACGTGTTCACTGTGTCAAGAAATATCAAATATGGAGTTTTGGGTTTTAAAATATGGCTTCAAGGATTTAATTTTCTTAAATTGTTGTTTAAGTTGTGTTAAATTATTATATGTATGATTGGTAATGATTATGTGTAAATTACATAAATTATGTGTGTTAATTTAGCTGCTAGAGACTCTTAAACAGTCAGAAATTAGTTTTTGTTCTGTTCTTCGTGGTCGGTTCGGTAAGTTTCGGTGCCTCAGCGCCAAAGTCAGAGCCGCAGCCCAGAACCTCGCGCCGCAGCGCCGAAGTTAGCGCCAACTTCGTGCCGCAGTGCCACTGTCTAGCTTAGACACCACGCCACACCGCCATCACCCCGCCGCATCGCCGACCACAATACAAACTGTGGTGCCGCAGCGCCGGTTAACAGAATGTCCAGAAATGACTTTTGTTTTGCACAAAGTCTGTAATTGCTGATGTAATGCAATACTATGATTGTTAAAAATATGAATTTGTTATTGTGGTATCATAGTGCTAAGAATAAGCATATAATTAACACTTAACGAATTTTATTATTATTTTATTGATGTATTAGATAAGTTATGTACGCACACTAAGCATACACAAGAGAGACGATTCGGGCGTGTGACGAATAAACGTCGAAACACCGTGACAAGTGTTAATGAACATTATAAGATAGGGAATGGGTTTAATATAGAACCCATAAGTATTCCTAGCAAGACTTAAACACTTGAATGAATTTTGAATATTACATAAGTCGAAAAGTTTGATAATAACTGTAACGACCCCAAAAATAAAGTATACGTGGTCAACAAGTAATAAAGTGTAAGTAGAGTATCGTTCCCACGAGGAATTATTTAATAAAAATCACTAAGTACTAACCTGTAATCAACTCAATCTTATTTAAACGAATGAATTTCAAATTATATAATTAAACTACTATTAAATTCCACTAGTTAAATTAAGATTACGGAGATTTAAAATCACAACTTCATTTATTGCTTCATTTAAGTTAACACACTTCTCATCAACTATTCTCTATCCTGAATTGTTAATCAAGAACACTAAAGCAGATAAAACCGCCTCTCGATGCATAATACCCATACTCACTTAAATTCACAGATGATAGAATTAAGCAAGACACCCTAATTAACTAATCCATTATATCTCTATGTGAATTACAATTAAAAAAGATTTAAAGCACAAGTTCTCAATAAGATTACATATGGCATAAAGGCATATCTCTATCCTAAACATGAATAATGGATTCCATCTATATAGAAATCACAAACACATGCAATCATGATCATATCTAAATCTATACTCCTCTTCCGATTTCATATAGATTATCACAGTAATTGATGGACAATCAATTAAACAATTAAGTCCAAATCACAATAAACAATCCTCACGATAGAACATAATAATTGATAGCAAAGTATATTAAAATAAACTACACAATAAGATCCATTGTAACCTCAAACAAAGAATTAGTTCATTGAATTAAAACTAAGAATCCACACTTGAATACACATTAAAATATTAGAATAAGATTAAGGAAAAGAATTGAATCTGTTGTCAGCAAATCTCTATCTTCCTCAAGCTCCTGCTCTTGATCTTCAATGGTCTCCAAGTTGCTTCAATCTCCAAATCTCATAATTACTAGGGTTTTGTCCCAATCTACTCTAATATAATGTAATGGAATCCTCTCTCTCTCCACTAATCCTTGTGATTCTCCTTCTTTTATATACCTCTTTATATGTCTTTAAGTCCTCTTGGAAGTCCTTAAATCAATCGGCTCGAACCAATCCTTCTTGAACTCAAATTCTGTCTAAAACTACTTTTTCTGCGTGTACCCCCACCCCGGCTGATGTTTTTGCACTGATAGGCCCGCCCCAGCTGGCATACCTACTATTTTTGGGCTTTTACCCCCGCACTGACGGGGGTTTTGTATGTTAAATGCCCGCCCCAGCGGGCATCCTATTTTATGCTGCAGTGTCCTCTGGTAAAACGGCCATAACGTTTGATCCGGGAAGAGCTACGAGGACTTCCACCTATCAAATCGAAGATCTCAACGAGCTCTACAACTTTCATTCTTTGAGAATTAAGAAATAATAGATGGATGAAGGTCGAAATTGGGTTGGAAGTGACTGCTATGCAAATGGCCACCCAAAACAGTGAAGTTCAACATCTCTTGGTACAAAGGTCATAACTCTTGCATCCGAACTTCAATTAGAATGATTCAAAATGTTCCAGAAAGCTAAGAAGAAGCTCTACAATATAATCTAAGTTCCAAGCCAAGAACATGAAATAAACATGAAAGCCCAAACGATGTTCGAATTACTTTTCTTTGCGACTTCATACCAATTCTTTGCGATTTCATACCAATAGTCGCTCACACAGCTCCCAAGTATATAATCTACAAAACGAACACAAAATGCATGAAAAGTAACTAAGAAACATGAGTTTAAGAAACTAATTCAAGTAATAGATACCGGGTAAGTAGGTATAAAATCTACTTATCAAATACCCCTAAACTTAAACATTTGCTTGTCCTCAAGCAAAAAACACAAAACAACAATGCTATGCAATGCAACTAATCTACGTGCCTACGAATCCAGCAGTAATGACATAAACAAGTCTATTCAACTGGCCTTAGAGAAATCAAGTAAACATGATAATACATCATATCAAAACAAATCATTAACTTCACAATCAATCATCAAATCTTAGACTGTTATCACTAATATAGTGTGTGTGTGTGTGTGTGTGTGATCCACAACAATGTTAACTAATATAAAATCAAATTTAACACATAACAAGTCTCTTCGAAGGTATCATACAGTGTAAACTCAAGAAATCCAAAACAAACTAGATCCAACTAAAATCAAGCAGTTACCAATATCAAAGGTCATCATGGGATACTTATGCTTTATTTTTCACTCACGGGGGCTTTTTGCTCTTATTTCCCATTTTATTCATTTTTTTTGTTTATATACACATAGCTATGCAATGTCTTATTCTCTTAGGCTTTTCAATGCTACCTTAACGAGCTTTCGACCAACGACTCCCAGACCATTAAGACCTTAGGGTGCTAGGTGTAAAGACAATCTCCTCGGGCTTACTTACTCAAGTAACAAAGGCCACAAAACTAGACAAGTACGCCACGGTGTTTATTCATACTTTTTATTATTATTTTATTTTATATAGCTTATATACCCCAAATATTCTCCCAAACTTAGGTTCTTGTCTAACTTTAGCCATCACTACTTATTCTTGTCATTCTTTCATTCAAACTAGCATTATCCTTTAGAGTCCCATTATGTATCAATTTAAACTCAATCAATCAACAAGTTATTTTTACTGTGCTATCCTTATTATATCAGTTTTAAACAGAAAAAGACTCAATTCATAATAAGAAATCACATCAAAGCTCTAATAATCAGTACTATACTTCTCTACCCAATTCCAATCTCATCATTGGCAAAAACAAACTGTAAATATCAAACAGCTGGACTCATGCACGATGTACTAAATGCTTTATAAACATAGTAAACTAACTACTATTTTTGAAAATTTTCAATTTCTCAATTTTTTTTTCAACTTTTTTATTTTTATTTTTTTAATCTCAACTAACAAGAAACAAGAAACTAAATACATTAAAAACTATTAAAATAAACTATTGTGCAAATGCAAACTATATGACATAAATGCCAACATATATGCCATAAACTAAATGCTAAAACATAAAACAATAAAATAAAACTAACTCCCCCAAACTTAACAAGTACAATGTCCTCATTGTAAACATATTGAAATAAAAGAACAGAGGACTTCCCTGGATCCTGTTAAGCTTGTGGTGGTGGTGGTTGTGGAACAAAGACTGAAAACTCCTCCGCATTAAAATCTAAAGGAGGATACTGTGGCATGGGCTCAGATTTGTGGCTTCCTTGTCCATAATCTTTTACTTATTTATTTAGCCACCAATACCTGCAATAAAGAGAGACAACATGGATTAGAATAGCACTTTGGATTTATAAGAGAACTTAATAAGCAAATTAATTCCTATCTACTAAATAAACTAGTAAAGCATATAAAAATATAAAAATTTCTGGGTTGCCTCCCAGTTAGCGCTTGAATTACAGTCTTTCAGCCTGACTTTGTTTAGTCAACGCTATCCAATTCGTCTTCGATACTTGAGGAGCATCCAGTAGTAACAAATTATATTTTTGGAGGTTCCCACAGGCGATGACCAATGCATCAAAGTCACCTAGCATGCTCTGATTTGGTATGATCTCAATCAAGAATGTCCCACAGCTAGGTGTTTTCTCCATTGTGTATGTGATTAATTTGGGGCATGGAAGCTTGTCACACACAATGGGCTCTTCGTCTATCTTCTCTTTCTCATCCCACCATGGATTTAAAATTGTACTCGCTCTTATGTCATCAAGAGCTTCACCGATGACATGACTACCTAGTGTCGACGTCAAGTTTTTAGTTGTCCCTTTTCGTTACCTGTTCTTTTGTGTTCTCATTTTATGTGAGATTTGCTTAAAAAAATAATTGAAAAAGGTCCGACATGTGTAATGTCGATGATTGGACTGTAAGAGTCGCCTGTTAATTTTTTAACTGGTTGTACCAACACAACTGAGAAAAAGTTTGCACATTGACCCAGTGATGTGAGACTGCTAAACGGGTCTGTGAAACCAATATTCATTAGGGTCCGGGGACTTGCATATGCGGAGGGAAGGTGTTAGTCACCCCCCGACATCCGTGTTACCACGGTGACCGCCACTTTTCAAGAAACTGTTATATAAATGTGTGTGTGTGTGTGTGTGTGTGTGGGTCAATGTGCTTTTATTTGGAAGTGGTGCGAGGCCTCATTCGCACCTATATACACAGGGTTTGAATTTATGTAAAAATTTAATTTTTAACAAGATATGGCAGTGATGTTTTATAAAAGAGATTTTTCAAACCCTTATGCTCAATAGTAATTGAGACCTTTTACACTCCCATTTTATTCCGTATTCGGTTTGATTGATTTTATTTTACAGATGCGAGGCATCTGTATGAAAATAATGTACAAAAGGTGCTGAAATCCTCGTGGGTATGAAAACCATCTGAGGACATCCAAACATCACAGATAAATTTACAAGCTGCTTACAGCTGAAAAGGTCCATCACGGGAACCGAATCTAGATTCAATGGACTGAACCTGTGATCACATGATGCCGCAATTGATAAAAACGCAGTAAGCATGTATATATGTAAAAGCTGTAAATATATATATAAAGACATGATCACCAAGCACGAAGCACCTCCATAGGGGACCAAAAATATAAATAAAGTTGTAAAAGCTATCAACCGTCACGGAGGAAACTCCATGCGGGACGAAATGTACAGAAAGCAATAAAAACGGTCAACCACCTCGAAGTAAACTCCAGGTGGGACGAAATGTAAATATATATATATATATATATATATATATATATATATATATATATATATAAAGCATGTAAATGAACCGAAAATAAAATGCAGGCTCATCGGACAAAGTCCAACAACAGTTAATATATATAAGTATATATATGTAAATGAACCGAAAATAAAATGCAGGCTCATCGGACAAAGTCCAACAACAGTTAATATATATATATATATATATATATATATATATATATATATATATATATATATATTAAAGCAGTAAACGCACCGGATGCAAAATCCAGGCTCATCTGTAACACCCCAGTCCCACATCGAAAGATAGGGGAAAAATTTATCTGCATATAAGGAAATAAATTACTACCAATAGTACCTTCAAGTCATGACCTTTTGGGAGCCTGTGGTGGACTAAGATGACCCAAGAAGATACTATTGGGCTAGTAGTTTGAGGCCTTATTTTGATGAATTTGATTCGATTTGGACTCGGGATTTGACCCAAGTTGTTTCATATGGTATCAAAGCCGACTCCCGAAAGCTCTGGTCGGGTTATCCGATCGGGTTTCCAGAGGTGAGGACACGAAGGCTGGTGGTATTATCCCACAATAGAGAGATGGAGGTTCGGAGGTGGGGACACTAAGCCAGTCGGTATTATCTCACAATGGCTAGAGAGGCAAAGATCTTTGGGTTGTGTGTATGATCGGTTCTGACGGGGACGTCAGAAATTTAAGTGGGGGAGTTTGTAACACCCCAGTCCCACATCGAAAGATAGAGAAAAAATTTATCTGCATATAAGGAAATAAATTACAACCAATAGTACCTTCAAGTCATGACCTTTTGGGAGCTTGTGGTGGGCAAAGATGACCTAAGAAGATACTATTGGGCTAGTAGTTTGAGGCCTTATTTTGATGAATTTGATTCGATTCTTACCAGGGATTTGACCCGGGTTGTTTCATCATCGAACATAGTTTGACACACAGTTCATATAAATAAATAAATAAATATATATATATATATATATATATATATATATATACAAACTGAAAGTAAACCACGGACCGAAGTCCGGGTATACACACACAACACGACTCTCAATATGAAGAACAGTGTGTGTAAAGATGAAGAGAAAGGCTTTAAAGCGTGTAAGAAGGCTTACAGTGGGCTGCCAAAGAAGACTTCTATACCTTTAAAGTAGATGAACACTGGCTTCCGCTGGTACAAAAGTAGCTATATATGAGCTCACAAGTGTTTAAAATAAGAAAGCACTCAGTTTGGGATGTGTATAGAGCAAATTGGGCAGGGCTTCCTCACCGTTTTCTCTTGCAAAATGGCCACCCTTAGCCCTCTATTTATAGAGGGTGGAGCCATAGGTGTACCTGCGGCTGGGCCGCAGATGTACCAGAGGCTGCCCGGGGTGCCCCGAGCTTCGCGTGTACTGTTGTCTCGAAGTACGTGCACGCATGCAACGTGATGTCCGTTCGAACTTTCAAAATTGTAATCTGGGCATCCGACTGAGGTATATAGGACCTATTTTGGACCGCCGTTGTTGAGAGTTACGCAATGACATGGGATTAGAGGTTGTACGAAGTCGTGAAGATGGGACGATGCCCTCCGGTCTTCAGGTTCAAATTTTATCCATTATAATGCATAATAGTCACTCGGGATTGGTTTTCCTTGGCTCTTGTAGGACATGGATGTGTAGAAATGTATGTCTGAAATGTTGAGATGGCGTGATGTGGTGTCAAGTTAGCGAGATGACGACTTTGCCTCTCACCGAGGTTATCTCCGGTTTGGGCTGATAAAGTAGGCGTTGCTCAGGGTTATCGCTGAGATTGGACTGCTGTAATGGTTGAAGGTCCTCAGTGTCATCTCTGAGGTGTGCCTGTCCTCCTGGTGTTATTTTCAGGTCTTGTACTAAGTATCTCGTTGTGAGCGCCGAGATTGAAACTGATTGCATTTAAAACAAGCATTTACGGGGTAATCTCCAAGGTTAGAATCTGTTATTCCCAGTGTTGGGACTGAGACGAAACATCTCGGGGTTATCTCCGGGATGAAGCGGTCTTCTCCGGTGTGTGTTCCGGTATTATAACTGTAGGCCTCGGGGTTATGCCTGGTGCGTTTAAATGCTTTTGTGTATATATATATATATATATATATATATATATATATATATATATATATATATATATATATATATATATATATATATACAAAAACATTTAAACGCACCAGACATAAGTCTAGGCTCATCGAATAGAGTTCGACACACAAAGTTTATATATATATATATATATATATATATATATAAGAAAACAATTAAACGCTCCAGACCGAAGTCTAGGCTCAATCGAGGCATAACTCGATGATGTTAGTCCATATAGAAAATATATATATATACAAACTGAAAGTAAACCACGGACCGAAGTCCGGGTATACACACACAACACGACTCTCAATATGAAGAACAGTGTGTGTAAAGATGAAGAGAAAGGCTTTAAAGCGTGTAAGAAGGCTTACAGTGGGCTGCCAAAGAAGACTTCTATACCTTTAAAGTAGATGAACATTGGCTTCCGCTGGTACAAAAGTAGCTATATATGAGCTCACAAGTGTTTAAAATGAGAAAGCACTCAGTTTGGGATGTGTATAGAGTAAATTGGGCAGGGCTTCCTCACCGTTTTCTCTTGCAAAATGGCCACCCTTAGCCCTCTATTTATAGAGGGTGGAGCCATAGGTGTACCTGCGGCTGGGCCGCAGGTGTACCAGAGGCTGCCCGGGGTGCCCCGGACTTCGCGAGTACTGCTGTCTCGAAGTACGTGCACGCATGCAACGTGATGTCCGTTCGAAATTTCAAAATTGTAATCTGGGCATCCGACTGAGGTATATAGGACCTATTTCGGACCGCCGTTGTCGAGAGTTACGCAATGACATGAGATTAGAGGTTGTACGAAGTCGTGAAGATGGGACGATGCCCTCCGGTCTTCAGGTTCAAATTTTATCCATTATAATGCATAATAGTCACTCGGGATTGGTTTTCCTTGGCTCTTGTAGGACATGGATGTGTAGAAATGTATGTCTGAAATGTTGAGATGGCATGATGTGGCGTCAAGCTGGCGAGATGACGACTTTGCCTCTCACCGAGGTTATATCCATTTTGGGCTGATAAAGTAGATGTTGCTCAGGGTTATCGCTGAGATTGGACTGCTGTAATGGTTGAAGGTCCTCAGTGTCATCTCTGAGGTGTGCATGTCCTCCTGGTGTTATTTCCAGGTCTTGTACTGAGTATCTCGTTGTGAGCGCCGAGATTGAAGCTGATTGCATTTAAAACAAGCATTTACGGGGTTATCTCCAAGGTTAGAATCTGCTATTCCCAGTGTTGGGACTGAGACGAAACATCTCGGGGTTATCTCCGGGATGAAGCGGTCTTCTCTGGTGTGTGTTCCGGTATTATAACTGTAGGCCTCGGGGTTATCACCGAGGTTGGAACTGTTACTCCCGGTGTGTGTTTCGAGGTTGAGACTGTTACTCCCAGTGTGTGTTCTGGGGTCAAAACTGAGCTTTCGATAGTATCCGGACTGGATGTGAGTTGTCTTCCAAGGTTATCTCTAAAAGACGAATCTGCTCTCCTGTAATGTCAGTAACAGGTGCGCAGAAAATTTTAAGTGTCTACAGATGCCCCTCTTTATCATATTCATGCAATGCAATGGCATGGATAGGATAAAGAATCCTAGACACTTGAAATGCATCATGATAAATATGATGTAATATGGAGCAATATGATGCCAGTGTATGATGCATATGCACTGCTTTCCAACATGCTAGGGATGACTGCTGGCTCCCTGTTGCTTCTACGGATAACGGTAATGATTGAAAGCTTGGATGTGTGATCCAAACCTATCAGGATGTTGACGTTGGGGCTATCACCAAAGTCCTTAATCTCGGATACAGACATTACTCCAAAGAGGTGCCTCTTGTGTAAAAGAGATCTATTGGGATAAAGCTTTGTCTGTTTGAGGATGTGTATAACATATTCCGTCATCAATCATCCTTGACGACGTTGACCTTTCCTAGTTTGTATCGCCAGGACACATCAATGTTCTATTAGATTTACTGCCAACAGCAGATGTTGTCAGGGCTGCCCGACCTTCGTTGATATGTGAACCAACGGTTGAACTCTCTGTTGGGGATAAATGCCAAGGCTGCTTGGACTTTGTTGATGTGTGTATCAACTGATGCAATCCTTTGATGGCTTCTGATGCCGCATTGGGTTTATTTACCAACGGCTAGACTGATGTCAAGGTTGCTTGACCTTTGCTAACATATGTATCAACGAAAAATATGTGTTGGATCATCGCTGAGGTGTGTATCAGCGGAACATATGTCGTAACCCCTGTCGGGGATCTCATTTTTAAGATTGCATTGTAACCCCCACCGGGGATCTCTTTGTCGAGATTGCGTTGTAACCCCCGCCGGGGTGTACTTCAACATATGTACCGCGTTGTGACCCCCGTCGGGGATACATTTGATGAGATTAGGGTGACGACCCTGAATTGATAGCATTTTACCTCTGTACGGTATTGCTGAATATGGTATGCAATGACTTGGATCATCGATATAGTAAACCCTATATTTGGGCGAATACCAATATATGAAAAGAAAGCCATATTCGGGTTTGGAAAAACTAGGGTTTCAGGCTATTCTACTCAATCGCGTAGCATTTTTATCCCTGATTTGGCCTCTGTTAGTAGTAGGGCGTCTGTGCCCCATTTCTCTATACAGAGATGATGTATTAGATGATGATATACTTATGAATGTATGTATAGTTTTTCCATTCCCTATATCATATTGCCATCTATTATCTATAATGCATGTATCATGTTATGCATATGTATGTATGTCCAGAAATATTCGGCATTGACCCCTGGATGTTCTTATGACACGGCCAGTACAGATGTCTTCTTCGACAGTTAGCCGTATTGATCATACCACACCATCATTGTTGGTATCTGGTATGCGATTGTGGTATAATAGCATGTCATAATCAGATAGAATTATCGTAGATCATTTATTGCAGCATACTATGACCCTGTTGATGTTTTAGGTTCCCACAGGATTTGTGGATGGCATGCTAGAGCACTGGGTATCGGAGAGGCAGGTTTTCTAATTTGGGACCCAGGAGTTGACTCCCACTCTGGAGGAGTATGCACGATTGACGATGCTGCCACTAGACAGACCTTGCGTGCATATGGCTTTGGGGGACATGAGTCGACGGTTCATGACCCTCACTGGATTGAGGCGTAGGGTGGTACAGGATGAGCTGACATTTGGCCACGTGATATCCCAGCGTTTTCTATTTGACAGATTTAGCTCTGAGGATAGTTATAGATGACATTCCAGGGATTTTACCACACTAGAGGATCATTGGCGTCTGGTTAGGGTTGATGTACTACTATTGTGCATACTGTCATATGTCTACATACCACTGTATATGGACGAGTTGATCATAGGAGTTATAATGGCAGTGAGAGCTCTCAGGGAGGGTCGTACCATCATACCTATGATTATAGCCGAGACATTGAGGTCAGCTACATACTGCTGCACTTATCCGACAGGAGTATTTATGGGCAGTTCGGTCATGCTATATGTGTGGTTTATGTCACACCTGAGACCGATTGGCACTTTCAGACGGCATGTGTATTGTTTCACCCATGATATAGCCATGTCGTATTCATTTCAGCCTACAGAGTGTACAGATGCTGCATCTTGGTCCGCTTTCTTAGCTGGGATCGTAGACCCGTTTAGAATATTGTCGTGCTCAGGGCTCAGCTCACCTTACAGCTTTATTACTCATGCTCCGGGCATGGATTACATCCCTTTGGCTAGTTTGAGGGGCATGACTACTTACCATCCACTGGCTGTGATGTCGCAGTTTGACCAATTTCAGGATTTTCATCCTTTCGATGGAGCGCTGGGCCAGCGTTTAGCTTCTCGTTATCTTTCAACAGAGGACCGATCCTATGTATATGCATGTTGGGATCAGCGCGAGATAGTCGCTTTCTCTATTAGTCATCCAAGTTGTTCTGCAGAGTATTCCGTATGGATAGAGACAGAGACTGCACCGACTGAGGTAGTATCCACATTGCCGAGTATTGACTCAGATGGTGGAGAGCCCATGGAGGACATTGATTCTCACACCGAGGAGGAACCATCTACTAGGTTGCCAGTATTTCCTTTAGATTCTCCCAGTACTAGCACTGCCGTGATTCAGCATTTAGCACAGTACTTTGAGCAGAGTCTTTATTTGATAACCTTTGAGAGAGATCAGGCTAGATCCCTAATGTTGACAGCTCTTGATGGGAGAGACGCAGCCCTGTTAGAGAGGGACGAGGCATTTACTCGTAGAGATGCCGTTGTTGTTGAGCGGGATGAGGCCAGATCAACCAGAGATGTAGTGATAGTTGAGCGGGATAGTGCCATATCTGCACAGGACGTAGCCGTCACAAATAGCACTGCAGTGAGGTCCCTTACCACTGGCATGATCACAGAGATGAGCACATATATTGATGAGCATATGGTTACCATACAGATGGCTGCAGATCTGTTAGGTCGTGTGGATATCCTTATACAGGAGACCACAAATTTGCCTCCTTCTTCGGAGAGAGATGCCATGTTGGGCTTGTTAGCTCGCATATATACCGATTTGTAGATGGGCTTGTACTTTCCTATACAAACTAGCTTAGCCATTTTGTCACGTACAATTTACATTATGTATATCAAACA
The DNA here is from genome assembly GCA_016801055.1 of Panax notoginseng. Lineage (NCBI taxonomy): Eukaryota > Viridiplantae > Streptophyta > Magnoliopsida > Apiales > Araliaceae > Panax > Panax notoginseng. The sequence goes on from CM029019.1 coordinate 69,172,107, forward strand.
ACATTATATATATAGCAGGGAAACATATTTTTGATCACTTCCCTTTTAGATATGCTTGAATACTTACTTGATATTTGCCTGCTGCTTTAGGGCTTGTGATCTTGATGTATTCTGAATTCCTCCTTGCTGGATGGACATTGAGTTGTATCTAGATAGTTCAGAATAGATCCTAGATCTGTGTATCCCTACCATCTTTTCGGTGTCTTGGGACTAGTTTCTATATGGAAATGTGGAGAGGATTATGGCTTTCCTCTCTGAGATTGACCACACCACAGATTGTCGCCAGTACTCCTATTTAGGAGGAGCCTAGTTAATTCCATCTCTTATTGATTGGTGTTGCTCTTTGAGGTACAATCGCAGCTTAGATGGTCGTCGAATCTCCTATTTGCGAGGAAAGGTTGGGTAATTACATCCCTTTGGTTTGAAGCCAATGAAATGTGGTGAATTAAAGTTTGATCCCAGTACCATTGACAAGGGTTTGTGTTTTGGTAGGGGGTTAGACCGAACCATGAATGGCTGCCTATGTACTCCTATTGAAGAGAAGATCAGGTCTACGTAGTTTGAACCTAGTGTAAGAGGTTCAACGTTGTTTATGGCAGAGAGGGTGTAGAAACTTTATTAAAGAAGAAGGTTGTAGAAGTGTTTTTTGTTGTTTTTGTTTTTTGTAGAAAAGGGCAGAAATGTTTTTGTTGTTTTTTGTTTATAGCGAGATATAGAATATGGTTGCCTACGTACTCCCGTGTAATAAGGAGATAAGGTCGACGTAGTTCGCCCCTTAGGGCGAGTTAAAAAGCGCGATCCCATATGCAAGTCATACTGCGGGGAAGAAAGTACAGGCCAAACTGTGGGGAAGAAAGTTTAATCCCATGTACAAGATAGACTGCGGGGAAGAGAAAGTTTGATCCTAGGTTAAGGATAAACTGCAGGTGAAAAGTTTGATCCCATATTTAGGTAGCCAAACTGTAGACGTGAGAGGTTCAATCCATAGTGGGATGACCAAAGTTGTAAGAGCGCAGTGAAGTCATGCTTGAAGAGTGTGTTTCCCTGAGGGACAAAGTGTGGAAAAGAGTTGTATGTGGTAAAGGGTTAAAGAACCGGAATGACTGGAGACTAGGATGTTTGCTTGATGGCAACTTCAGACATAGTACCGTTTCATGATGTCCGAGTTGATGAGTTGTAGAAATTCATCGCCGTCTATTTCCTGCAATCTGAGAGCACCTCCTGTCAATACCTCCTTGACAATAAATGGGCCTTCCCATTTAGGAGAAAATTTTCCCTTAGACTAATCTTGGTTATCGAGGATCTTCTTCAAAACAAAGTCATGTTGTTTAAATTACCATAGCCGAACTTTCCTGTTGTAGGATCTGGAGATCCTTTGTTGATATAACTAACCATGGAAGATAGCCGCGGTTCGCCTTTCGTCTATTAGAGACAATTGGTGATACCTGTCTTGTACCCATTGATCTTCATCCAGCTGAGCATCCATCAACACTCTGAGGGATTTCATTTCTACTTCTATGGGTAGTACTGCTTCCATCCCATAGGTAAATGCATTGGGGGTTTCCCCAGTTGAAGTACGCATTGATGTTCTGTAGGCTAACAGAGTAAGAGGCAATAAGTCAGGCCATCCTTTGTGGTTTGCGGACATCTTTTGCATAATCTTCTTGATGTTCTTGTTAGCGGCTTCAACAACACCATTCATCTTTGGACGGTAGATGACAGAGTTAAGGTGTTTGATGCGGAATTTACTGCATAGTTCCTCCATCATTTTGTTGTTGAGGTTCTTAGCATTGTCTGATACAATTACCTCTAGTTGTCCGTATCGACAAATGACATTGTTTCTGATGAAAGCAATGATGACTTCTTTGGTAACCTTGGGGAAGGAGGTTTCTTCTACCCATTTGGTAAAGTAGTCGATCATGGTGAAGATGAATCGATGTCCATTACTGGCTTTAGGCTCGATGGGCCCGATCACGTCTATTCCCCACATTGAGAAGAGCCAAGGTGAACTCATATTGTGGAGCTCCTGTGGAGGGGCGTGGATAGCATTTCAAATGAATTTGGCATTGATAACATCTCCTGACGTGGTCATGGCAGTCAGTTTTAAGAGATAGCCAATAATGTCCTATCTTGAGGATCTTCTTAACAAAGAGGGGCACTCATGTGTGGGCCACAGACTCCACCATGAGTCTCTAAGCTTGATCCTTATCTAGGCATTTGAGGAGACCTAGACTTGCATCTCCCTTGTAGAGTGCATCTCCGCTCAGGTAGAATTTCATAGCTTGTCGATGAATCCGCCTTTATTCAATCAGGCTCGCCTCAGCAGGTGTAGATCCATCTTGCAAGTACTCCTTGATATGCTGATACCAAGGTTGTTGGATGGGAGGTAGCTCATCCGATACTTCTCCAATATAGTTCCCATAGGCTGGTGCCTTTTACAGGGCGAATGTGACGCTTGGCATGTGTTCCTTATCAGGCATGTGAATCAAGGAGGCCAAAGTTGCTAATGCATCTGCGACGTCATTCCTATTACGAGGAATGTGTAGAAAGGAGATTTCTTCGAACTCTGAAGCCATCTGTAAAACCTGCCAATGGTAAGGCAGCAAACGTAGCTATTTGGTTTGATAGATTCTGGTGGATTGTTTGATTACCAACTCTGAATCCCCAAAGATAGTTAACCGTATGATACCCATTGAACGGGCAAGTTTTAGCCCCATGATACAGCCTTCATACTCAGCTGTGTTGTTGGTGCTGACAAACTGCAATTTGACGGCGACGGGATACTGCTCCCCCGTACCAGATACTAGAACTGTACCAGCTCCAGAACCTTCCGTATTAACAGATCCATCAAAATACATCTTCCATGCTTGGCGTGTATCGTACTGATGGTGTGGCTGAACTGTCATTACCCCTTCATCGGGGAAGTAGGTTTCCAAGGGTTTGAAATCCCCTGAAGGTGCAGCGGCCAGTTGATCCGTAATTCTTTGACCTTTAATGGACTTTTGAGTCACGTAAACAATGTCAAATTATTGTAGGATCAACTACCATCTGGATAGCTGACAATTCAGTATGGGTTTACTGAACACATACTTGAGAGGATCCACGCGAGATATGAGATAGGTTGTGTGCCCATGGAGGTAATGCTGTAACCTCATGGAAGCCCATGCTAAAGCACAACAAGTCCTCTCAATCAGAGTGTACTTGTGTTCACTGCTGCTGAATCTTTTGCTGAGGTAATAGATAGCTCGTTCTTGGCCTCTATCATCTTTGTGACCCAGCATGCAGCCCATGGCATTGTCACTGATGGACAGGTACATGAATAGGGGAACATCATCCCTGGGTGGTACCAAAATAGGAGCTTTGACTAGCTATTCTTTGATTGTAAGGAAGGCATTCTGGCACTCATCATTCCATTTCATGGAGGAGTTCTTCCTTAACAACTTGAAGATAGGTTCACAGGTTGTTGTGAGTTGAGAAATGAATCTACTAATGAAGTTGACTCTTCCCAAAAATCTCCGTATTTCCTTCTCTGTCTGAGGAATGGGCATTTCCGTAATGGCCTGGATTTTGGTAGGATACACTCAATTCCTTTGTGGCTGACTAGAAATCCTAGCAACTTGCCCGATTTAACGCCAAAGGCGCACTTGGCTGGATTCAACTTCAAGTTGTACTTGCACAACCTGTTGAAAAGTTTTTTGAGATGGTCTAAATGGTCATCCTCCTTTCGGGATTTGACAATGATGTCATCCACATAGATCTCTATCCCTTTATGCATTAAGTCATGGAAGAGAGCCATCATAGCTCGTTGATAGGTGGCTCCGACATTGATGAGGTCGAATGACAACCGTCTGTAACAAAAGGTCCCCCAAGGCGTGATGAAAGCAGTTTTCTCACGATCTTCCTCAGCAACCATGATCTGATGGTACCCCACAAAGTAATCAGCAAAGGAGTACATGCCGTATTGAGCAGTATTGTCAATGAGAATGTGGATAAAGGGCACGGGAAAGCTATCTCTTTATTCAGATCCCGATAATCCATGCAAACTCGCATCTTTCCTCCAGGCTTAGGTACGGGAACAATGTTGGATATCCACTCAGGATATGTAGACACCATGATGATGCCAGCTTGAAATTGTTTCACAATTTCTTCTTTCACCTTTAAACTCCACTTAAGTTTTAATCGCCTGAGCTTCTGCTTGACTGGCTTGAATCCCTCTTTAATGAGAAGGCGATGAAGAACAATGTCAGTGGACAAACCCACCATGTCTTTATGAGACCATGCAAACACATCTTGGAATTGGGTTAGTTGCGTAACCATGTCATTCCTTTGGTTTGGGGTAAGGTCTGAACCATCTAGATTAACTTAGGATTTTCTAAGGTTCCAAGATTGAAGGAGGTGGTTTGATCAAGGTTGGGTTTAGGTTTGTCTTCAACCCATTCTTTGATCTCCGGAGGCACCTCAATGTCCTCTTGTATTTCCAGCAAGTCTGAGTCCAACTTTTCATCAAAGTTACAATCCTTGTGGAGAAGAGGCATCTTATCAGCAAGTACAGGCACATCTAAGTTCAGAGTCCTGAAACAAAATATGCTTTCACTTAGTATATATGAAACTATTTAATCATACATAATGTTAGCATATACGAACAAAATAACTGCTAATACTGTACAGAAAAGTAAGCAGTTATTATATCTACAGGACAAAAAGAAGTCCTGCCCATTTTACCCTTGTCGACCAATGCAAGGAGTGCTGCTCTAATTGGCAAAGGCAAAGTCCTGGGGGACTGCAATGATGGAGGGGCTGTCATCGTCCTTCTTCTCTAGAATGATGACCATTACGTCTGGGCAATCATCGTCTAGGGTATATCTGTTTGTATGTTCATCATGAACAATGATGCGCATACCCGACATTATCCGGATGACGTTTTGTTTGACTCTTTGTTTCTCTTCCTCCACTTTGGGATTTGGAACAAAGATTTCTTTTGCTTTGAATGGTACTGGCTTGGAAAATAGTATAGCCATCACATTGGTTGGCACCTTTACAGGAGGTTGTGCGGACTCAGCGTTAGAAGGCAAAGAAAAATGCTGTGCGGTTGAAGCTGAAGGAATTTGCTGATGCTTATAAGGATTCTTCTGACTAGAACTGGTAGAATAGCCTAGTCCAGCTGTCCCAGTTTGCCTGGCTACTTGTATAGGGTATTTGATACCTTGGTGATCTGTACCTAGCCCTTGTCCTGGCTGATGACCAAAATATATCATTTCCTGAGTAGCCGACATTACTTCGGCAGAGATCTTGGGTACGGGCAATGGCGTTCCCAGGACATGAAATTGAGGGTTGCTTATTTCCAAAGTATGTAAACTAACCCACTCAACATCGGAATTGAAACTGATGAACGGTATGTCACCTTGTTGAGGGCATTCCGGCTCAATGTTGACTGTCACTAAGATATTGTTGATAATGTATTTCAGTTGCTGATGAAGGGTGGAGGGGACTGCCCCAGCCATATAAATCCACGGTCTTCCCAAGAGCAGGTTGTATCCCGAATCTATCTTGAGTACGTGGAAAGACACGCAGACTGTATAGGGACCAATCTCAATTGGTAGCTCTATCTCTCCGACCGAATTGCGATGGGCCCCGTCAAAAGCCTTGATAACCGTATGGCTGCTCCGGATTCGGTTGAGATTGATGTTCACCTTCAACAATGTAGCGTATGGACAGATATTTAGAGATGAGCCTCCATCTATCAAGACTCCAGCAAGCATATTTCCGGAGGACAAGACCGTATTGTGTAACGGCTTGCAATGATCGGTCCCTTCGGGAGGTATGTCATCATCAGTGAATGATATCACATTGTTGTTAAAAATATGATCAACTAAATGTTGAAATTTTTCCACATCTACTGATGTCGGTAAGTAGGCTTCTTCCAAAACCTTTAGTAAGATCTTCCGGTGATCTTCAGAAGTTAAAACAAAGTCCAAGATTGAAATTTAATGTGGAGCTTCTCTTAAGCTTAAAACCACCTTGGCTTCGTTATGGCCCATAGTGCGGAGGAATTTTTCAATCTTCTCCATGGGTATTCTCCCCTTTGATTTGATGGTAGGCTTCATCACCCTTTGGGGAAGATATAGTGGATTCTCCATCGACACTATAGCAGTTATATGCGAGGTGGATCCTTCACCTTCTTCATAATTCCACGAAACTGTGTGCAAGCTAACAATAGGATATTGTGCTCTGTATAGTAAATTGATTGGCTCGGGAGCGGCCACTTTCAAAGGATTGTTGCTTCCTTTGAGTTGAATTGTTGGTATAGTGAATGGCTTAACAATGCCATCAGCCTCAGTGGAGATAACTGCTACCAATCCCTTCTATTTAGTAGGACATGTATTCTCACTACCACGTAGCACAGTATCATCGTCTGCTAACTGCAGGACACCGCTATCAATAAGATTCTGTATAAGGTGGCGGAGTGCCCAGCATTCTTCTATGCTATGACCGCGAGAATGGGAGTGATATTGACATACTCCATCAGGATTAAACCGTCCTGAACAGGGATTGATTGGAGGTAAGAGGGAAGTGATTCTTCCTTCATTGATTAACATTTGAAGTATCTCTTCCATAGGTTGGCCCAAATATGTAAATTCCCTTCGGTTGGCAAAATCCCGACGAGCTTTGGCATTCGCTCTCTTTGCCACTTTGTCCTCCATCGTTTCACTTTCTGGAGGTGACGAGGGAATATTCATGACAAGAGAAAGGAGACTAGCATGCTCATGGCTTACTAACTGATGTGTAACTTGATGCTGGTAGGTCACCAGTTCTGCCAATTGCTCAATTTGTTTGCAAAGAGCTTTTATCTTTCGTTCCATAGCGAACTGGAACTTGGCATAATCCCACTTGTCAACACCGTCTTTGATGATCGGGGATGCTTCACCGTTAAAATTGTAACTTTGTCCAGTGCTCTAAATAATCATGTTGACCTCTTCTTCTTTGTGTGGAGGAAGAGGGTTATCTTGAACGTGAGGTTGATCTGATTTGGTGACCATGATCTCACCGTTGTCTATCAGGTCTTGTATCTTGTGTTTTAAGGCCCAACAATCTTGAGTATCATGTCCAGGTGCCCCGGCATGATAAGCACATTTCCGAGCAGCATTAAAACTCCTACCATTAGGGCTGGCTGGTGGAAGAAGATGCGTAATTTTCTTCTACGTGGTCAGAAGAGTAAGAATGTTCTTGAGGGAGTCCCCAAAGGGTGTGAACACTCGAGGGTGTTTGACTTCTCCACCTTTTGGTATTGGAGGGTTGGAATACTGTGCTTGAAAGGGAGTGTAATTTCTCCTCTGGATAGGCATGTTCTGATTGATTTTTTGACCCTGTAGTATCAGGGAAACATCCTCTTCTTTCTTTTTATGGTCCCTCCGGGGGTTGTTTCCATAATTTCCAGATTGGATGTGCTCAGGAACAGCTTTAAGGGCAGCTTGGTCTTGAATCTTTCCTGACTTCAATCCCATTTCAGCCATCTCCCCGTGTTTGATCATTTCAAAAAATGGTTTACCAATGCCACTTAAGACTCTCTCATAGAAAGGAGCTTCTTGTATATCGATAAAGGTTATCACCATCTCTGACTCTGTCATAGAAGGAGTTACTTGAGCAGCAAGGCGCCTCCACCTTTGAGCATATTCTCTAAAAGACTCGTTATGCTATTTCTTGACCTTGGTAATCTGGTATCGATCAGGAGCCATTTGAGACTGGAAGCTATACTGCGTAAGGAAAGCGTGTGCTATCTCTTCCCAGCTATGGATCTTTGAGTTGTCTAATCTGGTATACCATGAACTGGCTTCTCCAATCAAACTCTTTTGGAACAGTTGCATTCTGAGCTTCTCGTCCTCTGCATAAGATCTGAGTTCTCCAATGAACACCTTTAAATGTGTGTAAGGATCTCCTAACCCATCATATTTTTCGAAGTTAGGAGTTTTGAATTTTTCTGGATAATGTACACCAGGGAATATACAAAGGTCAGCATATGAAACACTCCCGTGTACTCCAATTCCTTTGATAGTGCGAAGAGTTTCTTCCATTTGAAGAACTTTCTTTTTGATGTCATTGGTGTCTGGATCTCTGGTGATATGGGTGTCATCATGACTTTTGTTAGTTGTATCCAACTGCAGTTCAGGTACTATAACGGCTTTATCAAAACCTTGGGTTCCCCCTTGTGTGGAGGATTCAGCATGTACGGGTATTTTTGGACCTTGCGTAGATTGATGTAGTTCTTTAAGCAGAACAGCCAAGTTTGTAATTTATTTAGTTAATCCGTCGAATTCTTCACGAGAAACTGGATTAGACTGGTCAGATGAAGACATGATTGACTGTAGGCATGCGGCCTTTTTGGACTTTGACCGGGTAATAGGTCTAAATGCTTCCCTGTAACAAAACTGGCATAGTTTAGTTTTAGGGAGGGTGTAAATGTTAACATGCTATTTGATGTGTCCGTTTTAGGAATTTTGTCCTGCAAAATGGATGTTATCTATTCGTAATACAGAATAGCATGCTAATGTATATGCACATATTTCCTCATATTTCTCATTACATGGAGATGAATATGGAATGTAAATTACAAGTAATTGACTTTACAAGTAATTTGAAATGAGAAAGCATGAAGAGACTTTCTTCTGTATTTGGTTTATCAGAGGCTAACCTATCTTAAGTTACTCTTGCGGCTTTTCGGCATGAAGGTTCCCAAATCATCGCAAGTTACATAACGGGAAGTTAATCCGATCTTTCAACTAGAGCAAATTTGGGTGGTGCCTTTCCTGAGCCTCGGGGAATTAGTCTTCCCACAAATCCAGTAATCAAACACCGACAGGATAGCCTCTTGGTGGAGGGACCACACAACATACATTCACATACATCGCGTCTCACCGTATATGAAAATGATGACATGTGCAAAGCACTAATATCATAGGCAGATATAGTGTAGAGCATTAATCGCAGTAAAGATATGCATTCGTACACATTCATCATAAATGTAAATGCAGCATCCACACACAAGCACATAACAGTTTTGAAAAGCTTGTAATAGCGGCTTAAGTCCTCTTTCTGGAGTCCCCAGCATAGTCGCCACCTGTCAACGTCGGGTTTTTAGTTGTCCCTTTTCGTTACCTGTTCTTTTGTGTTCTCATTTTATATGAGATTTGTTTGAAAAAACAAGTGAAAAAGGTCCGACATGTGTAATGTCGACGATTGGACTGTAAGAGTCGCCAGTTGGTTTTTTAATTGCTTGTACCAACACAACCGAGAAAAGGTTTGCACATTGACCCAGTGATGTGACACTGCTAAACGGGTCTGTGAAACCGAGATTCATTAGGGTCCGGGGACTTGCTTATGCGGAGGGAAGGTGTTAGGCACCCCCCGACATCCGTGTTACCACGGTGACCGCCACTTTTTAAGAAACTGTTATATGAATGTGTGTGCGTGTGTATGTGTGTGTGGGTCAATGTGCTTTTATTTGGAAGTAGTGCGAGGCCTCGTTCGCACCTATATACACAGGGTTTGAATTTATGTAAAAAATCAATTTTTATCAAGATATGGCAGTGATGCTTTATAAAAGAGGTTTTTCAAACCCTTGTGCTTAATAGTAATTGAGACCTTTTACACTCCCATTTTATTCTGTATTCGACTTGATTGATTTTATTTTACAGATACGAGGCATCTGTATGAAAATAATGTACAAAAGGTGTTGAAATCCTCGTGGGTATGAAAACCATCTGAGGACATCCAAACATCACAGATAAATTTACAAGCTGCTTACAGCTGAAAAGGTCCATCATGGGAACCGAATCTAGATTCAGTGGACTGAACCTGTGATCACATGATTCCTAGGCTCACATGATGCCGCAATTGATAAAAACGCAGTAAGCAGGTATATATATAAAAGCTATAAATATATATATACAGACATGATCACCAACCACGAAGCACCTCCATGGGGGACCAAAAATGTAAATAAAGCTGTAAAAGCTATCAACCGCCACGGAGGAAACTCCAGGCGGGACGAAATGTATAGAAAGCAATAAAAACGGTCAACCACCACGAAGTAAACTCCAGGTGGGACGAAACGTATATATATATATATATATATATATATATATATATATATATATATATATATATATATATATATATATAAGCATGTAAACACACCGGATATAAAATCCAGGCTCATCAGACAAAGTCCAACAACAGTTAATATATATAAGTATATATATATTAAAGCAGTAAACGCAATGGATGCAAAATCTAGGCTCATCGAACATAGTTCGACACACAGTTTATATATATATATATATATATATATATATATATATATATACGAAAGCATTTAAACGCACCAGACATAAGTCTAGGCTCATCGAACAGAGTTCGACACACAGAGAGTATATATATATATATATATATATATATATATATATATATATATATATATATAGAAAGCCATTAAACGCTCCAGACCGAAGTCTATGCTCAATCGAGGCATAACTCGATGATGTTAGTCCATATAGAAAATATATATATATATATATAAAGTAAAGACGAAGTCCGGGCATACACACACAACACGACTCTCAATATGAAGAACAGTGTGTGCAAAGATGAAGAGAAAGGCTTTAAAGCGTGTTAGAAGGCTTACAGTGGGCTGCCAAAGAAGACTTCTATATCTTTAAAGTAGATGAGCACTGGCTTCCGCCGGTACAAAAGTAGTTATATATGAGCTCACAAGTGTTTAAAATGAGAAAGCACTCAGTTTGGGGTGTGTACAGAGCAAATTGGGCAGGGCTTCCTCGTCGTTTTCTCTTGCAAAATGGCCACCCCAAGCCCTCTATTTATAGCGGCTAGGCCACAGGTGTACCAGAGGCTGCCCGGGGTGCCCCGGGCTTCACGGGTCCCGTCGTCTCGAAGTACGTGCACGAATGCAACGTGATGTCCGCTCGAACTTTCAGAATTGTAATCCGGGCATCCGACTGAGGTATATAGGACCTATTTCAGACTGCTGTTATCGAGAGTTACACAATGTCATGGGATTAAAGGTTGTAGAAAGTCAAGAAGATGGGACGATGCCCTGCGGTCTTCAGGTTTAAATTCTATCTGTTATCATGCATAATTGTCACTCGGGATTGGTTTTCCTTGGCTCTTGTGGGACATGGATGTGTAGAAATGTATGTCTAAAATGTTGAGACGGCGTGATGTGGCGTCAAGTTGGTGAGATGACGACTTTGCCCCTCACCGGGGTTATCTCCAGTTTGGGCTGATAAAGCAGACGTTGTTCAGGGTTATCACTGAGATTGGACTGCTGCAATGGTTGAAGGTCCTCAGTGTCATCTCTGAGGTGTGCCTATCCTCCTGGTGTTATTGTCAGGTCTTGTACTGAGTATCTCGTTGTGAGCGCTGAAATTGAAGTTGATTGCATTTGAAACAAGCATTTCTGGGGTTATCTCCGAAATTGCATTCCTTGGGGTTATCTTCAAGGTTGGAATTTGCTATTCCCAGTGTTGGGACTGAGACGGAACATCTCAGGGTTATCTCCAGGATGAAGCGGTCTTCTCCGGTGTGTGTTTCGATATTGTAACTGCAGGCCTCGGGGTTATCGCCGAAGTTAGAACTGTTACTCCCGGTGTGTGTTCCGGGGTTGAGGTTGTTACTCCCAGTGTGTGTTCTGGGGTCAAAACTGAGCTTCCGGTAGTATCCGGACTGGATGTGAGTTGTCTTCCACGGTTATCTTTGAAAGACGAATCTGCTCTCCTGCAATGTCAGTAACAGGTGTGCAAAAAATTTCGAGTGTCCACACCAAGTGGGCATGATTTTGCAAATCTGAATGACTCTTTGATCTCTGGTGGAGACCCATTTAGATCTTCGTCAACCTCTATTTCATTATCCCCAATTGTCTCCACACTTTCGATATCTTGTGGCTCATCCAGTTGTAGATTTGGTTCGGGTTCTCTGTCAGTTTCGTCATCCATGTCATAAAGCCAAGTGTTTAGAGGAAGGTTACTTACAGCTTTGGTCATTTTCTTTATCTGATCTGCAAGATTTTTGATTGACCTCGCTTGATTACTCATCTTCTCCTCATTTGCTATAAACTTAAACAATAATTCTCCCAGCCTTGAATTTTTTGTTTCGGTCTCGGAAGCCATGTATTGAAGACCATTGGTTGAGGTAGTGACGAGTTGTTCCATCTGATTATTAAAATTTTGGGTTAACAACTCTTGGTTAATCCTCATCTCCTCTAGGTCTGCTATGCCCTTCAATATTACATCCATCGAATTTAGCTTTTCTTCTTGTGGTAATGGAGGTGGACATGAAAATTTCTGTGTGTTGGGCTGCTATAACCTCTAACGTCTTCGAAAGCTCTTCAATCTGTGCTAATATTACGAAAGATGTATTAAGTCCATCAATCCATGTTTCCCTTGGTTGAGCCATGTTTGTGTATGACCATTGATACGCAAAGTCATCCATAGTACTTGAAAAAGAAAAAAAGAAGAAGAGTAAAATAAGAAGAGAATTAAATAAATAAATAAATATTTAAATTAAGACTAATTTGATTGAAATTAATATTGATAAATAATATTAAATTAATTCCCCGGCAACGGCGCCAAAAACTTGTTAGGTAAAGTCTAGTTACGCACAACACGCAAGTATACGTGGTCAACAAGTAATAAAGTGTAAGTAGAGTATCGTTCCCATGAGAAATTAATTAATAAAAATCACCAAGTACTAACCCGTAACCAACTCAATCTTATTTAAATGAATGAATTTCAAATTATATAATTAAACTAATATTAAATTCCACTAGTTAAATTAAGATTACGGAGATTTAAAATCACAACTTCACTTATTGCTTCATTTAAGTTAGCACACTTCTCATCAATTATTCTCTATCCTGAATTGTTAATCAAGAACACTAAAGCAGATAAAACCACCTCTTGATGCATAATACCCATACTCACTAAAATCCACAGATGACAGAATTAAGTAAGACACCATAATTAACTAATCCATTATATCTCTATGTGAATTACAATTAAAAAGGATTTAAAGCACAAGTTCTCTATAAGATTACATATGGCATAAAGACATATCTTTATCCTAAACATGAATCATGAATTCCATCTATGCATAAATCACAAACACATACTATCATGATCATATCTAAATCTATACTCCTCTTCTGATTTTATATAGATTATCACAGTAATTGATGGCCAATCAATTAAACAATTAAGTCCAAATCACAATAGACAATCCTCACGTTAGAATATAATAAATGATAGCGAAGCATATTAAAATAAACTACACAATAAGATCCATTGTAATCTCAAACAAAAAATTAGTTCATTAAATTAAAACTAAGAATCCACACTTGGATACACATTAAAAGATAAGAATAAGATTAAGGAAAAGAATTGAATCTGTTGTCAACAAATCTCCATCTTCCTCAAGCTCCTGCTCTTGATCTTCAATTGTCTCCAAGTTACTTCAATCTCCAAATCTCATAATAACTAGGGTTTTATCCCAATCTACTTTATTCTAATCTAATGGAATCCTCCCTCTCCACTAATCCTTGTGATTCTCTGCCTTTTATATGCCTCTTGATATGTCTTCAAGTCTTCTTGGAAGTCCTTGAATCAATCGGGTCGAACCAATCCTTTTTAAACTCAAATTCTGCCAAAAAAAACTTTTTCTGCACGTACCCCCACCCCGGCTGGCATACCTACTATTTTTGGGCTTGTACCCCCGGCCCGATGGGGGTTTTGTATGTAAAATGTCCGCCCCGGCGAGCATGCTTTTTTTCTGGTGCAGTGTTCTCTGGTAAAACAGTCATAACTTTTGATCTGGGAAGAGTTACGAGGCATGCAACTTATCAACTCTATAACTTTCATTCTTTGAGAATTGAGAAATAACAGATGGCTGAAGGTCGAAATTGGGTTGGAAGTGCCTGCTATGCAAATGGCCACCCAAAACAGTGATGCTCAACATCTATTGGTACAAAGGTCATAACTCTTGCATCCGAACTCCGATTGGAATGATTCAAAATGTTATGCAAAGCTACGAAGAAGCTCTAGAATATAATCTAAGTTCCAAGCCAAGAACATGAAATAAGCATGAAAGCCCAAACGATATCCGGATTACTTTTCTTTGCGACTTCATACCAATTCTTTACGATTTCATACCAATAGTCGCTCACATAGATCCCAAGCATATAATCTACAAAATGAACACAAAATGTATAAAAAGTAACTAAGAAACATGAGTTTAAGCAAGTAATTCAAGTAACAGATACCGGATAAGTAGGTATAAAATCTACTTATCATCCATACATACACTTTAGTCACCAGGAGTTGAGAATAAAAATTCATTTTTAAAAGGTACATAGTGCGTATTTAGCTTGATGTCAAAAACTTTGAAGTCTAGTATGGCTAGAAGACTTGGAAAACTTATGCCTCCTCTACTGATCCATTGCTTAATAATTATATCTATTCCTATCATCCTCAATCCTCCATTCACACATAATTATACCAGTTCGTCAAACTTACCACACGTTATGAGTTCAAGAACTTTTCACAATCATATGAGTTTAAGAACTTATCCTAGTCAGACCATTGGCATCCATTCGCTGAGGGGTTCAAAAACATTTTATATAATTATGAGTCACGAACTTACCATAAGTATGCATTTTAAGAACTCAAACCTAAACTTATATTCTCTATCTATCCCTACCTATCTAATATACATATGAGAAAAGAATCACCTTCTCAATATGTATGTCACAAATAGCGCGACACAAATATTTTAATGATTGTCAATACCAGAAACTAAGTGGTCGTCAAACTAAACACAATCCCCTACACATACAAAGAATTGGTCAACTCAACCACTAATCAATATAGAAAGTTAAGCGGACAATTCCTCGCCTATACAAAGAATTGTTCAACCTAACCATTATATCGACCAGGAAGCTAAGCGGTTTTAAATCCAAGTACAAATTCCCCGCCCATACAAGGAATCATACAACTCAGCTGCTGACATGAGTCCTCAATTGAAATCCCACTTAATATCCGAGCCCCATACTTTCTCCATACGAATTTTGTTCAATCCGTATTGCATCACCCTAACCCTTTTTCTGAGTTGGCACCGTGCCAATTCATAGCACCACTGACACATAATAATTTTGCGATCTTCTTTCCCCTTTATACTTTTAGTCTTTTAGACACTATCTATTCATTACTACTATTCACTTTATTATCAGAGTTAGGTAACTCTGGATCTTTTATAACTTATCGAGATTCGTCTTTGAATCTTACCGACACACTAACTCTATTTGAGTCAGTCCTATCTTTATCCCACTGCGGTTAGTAGCCTTAGGTAACCCTACCTAAGGTTTATAACCTACAGCTTTGATACCAACTATGAAAACCCCAAATTCGGGTACTAATCACCACAAATCTGGTACACTCATTCTATAACTATTACGGAAGATATAAACATAAATTGTTTATACATTAAACTTTACAACATAAACCCCAAGGTCGATAACCGTAACTTAATACCTGAATTCAATATCCTATCAGGCAAACAATGTCATTATCATATAATACTGTTACAAATTTTATCTGTACAATGAATAAATATTGGAACTGTCTTTGACTTTGCCTGTATCCGACGTATTCGTCCTAATCTGCAATGTTAATCATGATATAGCAAGGGTGAGAAACAAGTTTGCCCATCAAATGTACGTTCAATTAAGGATATATCATGATTAAAATAATTGAACAATAAGCTAACCATCTTTCAACAATATAAGCATTGTGAAAGAACATGAACAAATTTTCATAGCTGAACGAATAATGAACATGAATAACTTTATCTAGACCAAATGGTAATGAAGATGATCAGCCTTTCATACCTGATGAACACGTGCAATATACACAAAGTGCGAATCAATAATTCATGGACATGGTATAATCAACAACGATTAACCACAAGCATATTTGAATAATATCAACTCGAGGTCGAGTTAGAGAGAACTTGCCTTTATCGCCGACTACTGCTACGCAATTTATTTAGCTTTGTCTGAATACCTAATATTAATACTATCAATATACAAATTAGAATAATATCATCATAATTATAAAATAACCTAAACACATTACCATATAATCCTATCAGTCAATAAAACACATAAGACATAGTATCAAGTCAAACTATTACAGTCTGAGTTGAGTTCGGTACTATTTCGACATCCCGATTGCCTAATCAGATAATTATCGAGACTAATATCCATAAAACTCTACTAAAATGTTTTACTATTAACTTAGATAATTTATTTATCAGTTAAAATATTTTTCACCGGCTCATAATAATTTTCAAGTAATTATTATCATTTAAAAGGATTTTTCAATTAATAATATCATATTTATATGATTTAATTATCACAATATTCTATAATCATTAACATTTATTTAATATCAAATATTAATGAAATACATAACATAATATTATAAATCATTTATAATATCTCAAAGTATATTGCCTTTAATTGATTTTAAAGTATTTAAAACCATTATTAAATAACTGTCATTAATATTAAAATATTAATGTACTTATTGACAAAATATCAAAAGTTATATTTTATAACTTAAAATATTTTTATAATCCTTAAATACTTTTTATATGATTTTTAAAGCATTAAAACTAATTTTCCACAATCTATTTTATATATTTATTAAATAAATCAATTACCATTAATATTAATTTATTAATAAAAATTCTCAAAAAATATTAAAAGTCATTAAATTAACTTGAAATATTTTCTTATACCATAATATAATTTCAAATGATTTTTCAAGTATTAAAAT
This sequence comes from Panax notoginseng, assembly GCA_016801055.1. Lineage (NCBI taxonomy): Eukaryota > Viridiplantae > Streptophyta > Magnoliopsida > Apiales > Araliaceae > Panax > Panax notoginseng. The sequence goes on from CM029019.1 coordinate 69,189,008, forward strand.
TATTTTTAAGTAATTTATTTAATATAATAATTAAATAAATTAAATACCATTAATATTTCAAAAATATTAAATATTAATGAAATATATTCAAAATTATTAAAAATCTATTTTTAGGCTTTAAAATATTTTTAGGAATTTATTATGAATTTTTAATAATTAAAAACTATTTTTCTCTAATTATTAATTGAAATAATTAATTTTGTAATTTATCTGTCGCTAAAGGTATCTATAGTGACAAAATTGTCACTATAGGTGTTCTCCAGTGTTCATGAACCTTCATAGGCAGTGTGTAGGTAACCTTTGACCATCATTATATATATGTTCCAGTTGATTTCTAGGCTTGTAATAGTGTCAGAGTTGTAGTATTTATGTAATACTATATCTACAAATCAATTTCAGGGCCATACAACAACACATCAGTGAGATATAGGCCTTCAAATTCCTTGTCAGACCTGATCTTCATTTTCTGGGTTACCCAGAAATGAAGAACAGTCTATGGTGCCTACTTTGGAGCTTTGGATTTATGCTTTCTGGGCTTACTTTGTATGTTCTAATAGTTCGAACTTGTAGTAAAGATGTCAGGGTATAATTATAAAGCACTAAATCATTCTAACAACATCACCAAATTAATATTTGAGCTGGTCAAAGTACTGGTCAGGAAACTGCACTTGAAGATTTCTGGGTTTCCTAGAATCTTCATCCGATAGTTTGGTCAACCCTACTTTGACCACCATTATCTTTGATTCTGTTTATGATTTTGGTGTTCTACTAGAATGGATTGGTAGTCCACATGTCAGTCTACACAAATCAAACACTAGCATGGCCTATATATCAAACAACTGCAAGATTCATGGCCTGCAAAAACATTGTCAGAAATTTATGGGCTTCTAGGTATTTTCTGGGTTTTCCAGAAATCAACGTTGTGCTCGGTCAACCATGTTTGACCACTTATAACTAGAGATTTAGACATGGTATGGAGGTGATTCCACTTCCAGTCTACTCTCCTCATGACAGAGAACAACTCTATAACATCAAACACACATATTATCTAACACACACAGATTTATAATGTAAGACCCCGAATTGTATGAAATAAAAGTATTCAATTTTTCTTATAATTACTATTCAGTAAATGGTTAAATTGATAAAAGTTTAAAGTTACAGGTGAAATGTGAATTTTTTTTCAAAATAAGCAAGTGGTTATAAAATAATCATTGTTGTCGGGGAATATTCGTTTGGTCGTGAAATATTCTTTCTGTCGGGGAATATTCTTACGACGGCGCAACTATTTGTGGGCCCCATAACGAATAACTGTCGGATGAAGAAAACGACAAATTTGAGTTTTTACAAATAACGGCGTAGTTGTCACCGTTAATACTGTTGAAATACCCGGTGGTTAAAATACAGTAATACGCGTTATTGCACAGTAGCACACGGTATTACACAGTATTTTTGAAATTATTGATTCTTACGTAAGAAGGCACTACTTAATAATTGTTACAGTAATTACTGTTCAATATTTTATTTTATTGATTCAATAATTGCTACGTTGAAATTTTATATTATTGTTGTTCAATAATTGTCACTGCACAGTATTTTCCATTATCAGATCAATAATTCATATTATTTGAATAATATTATTAGATAACATTATTGGCAATGTCTAGAAAGTTCTGTCTAAGGAGAGGTTTGGTCACCTAATTGCGCGCCAGTAAGGAGAAATTCTTATTGGAAAGCCCCCTCTTTCTTGGGAACGGCCTGGTTGTCATAAATGTGATTCTATAATATTATCTGTGAATAATTAATTATTGATTCATATGATAAGGAAATATTTATTTTATGTGGATATAAATGAGGGATATATTTTTGTGGTTAAAAATAAAGGAGTTAATGTTGAGGTGTTTTATCTGTATTTTTTTCGGAACGGAGGTATTAAAAATCAAATTAAGGTTTTTAAGATATTTTGCGAGTGTTATAATTTTTAATCCGACCGTTGGATCGTGGTAATTTTTGGATATGTTATACATATAAAAGTTGAGTATATGTCCACAAATTTTGAACCGTTAAAAATGAACGTATGATTTATTATGAATTTTACGAGATGATTGGTTTAGAAATTGTTGAATTTTCGGAGTTTATCATTTTTGTGGAAAATTCTAGAATTGGTGGGCCCCACTTGTGGTTGGTGAAAAAATGTGCTGAATTATATTTCAAATGTGGTGGGTGGGAATAGTAGCAGGTAAAGCCATCAGGTTGCAGGTCAAGCCTACTAAAATTTTCCTATAAATAGAGGGCTAAGTTAGAATTGAAAATCACACCAGAAATAAGCTTTATCTCTTTCTCTCTCTATATTATGAAGCATATTTTGTTAGTATTTAGATACTTTGAGAGCTGCTATTCAGTGCAAGTTCCCTTCGGCTTTGCATTCCAGTCAGAAATACTACACTTTTGAGGTAAGGGATAGTAAGGGATAGTAAGGGATTTTAAGGGTTGTTATGTTTTTCAATTTTGTAATTTTTCTGACCTTCAAAAATTCTGGAAAAATTTGAAATGATATTTTGATGAGTTTTATTGATTGTGTCCAAAAATGGTGATTGTTGGATGTATAGATTAAGAGTTATGAATTTTACAAGGAAAGCCTATTTTAAAAGTAACCGCTTATAATTCCTTGTGGTTAACTCCAAAATTGATGAAAATTTTATTGGGAGTACATGTATATGATAGAAGTATACTCTGTAAATTTCAGAATTTTTGGACAGAAGTACAATTTTTGATAAATGTCTAAATATTCGGCTGTTTTGGCTATATGAAAAATAGTAAATGACTTTTAAAAATTTTGAGAAAAATATATGTTCAATATGGGACTATATTCTGCTAAATCCCAGAAAAGAAATATTTTTGGAACTGATTTGGTATTTTTCATGAAAATGGTCTAGTTATGAGTAAATGAATTAAATATGTTTTGTGAAGTAAGAAAATTGGAAAATAGGATTTTATGACTTGAGAATCCTATATGAGGTATATGCAGATTTTTTATGAGGGTTTTGGTTATTAGTGATAAAATCTTATGAGTTTGGCATTTTAGAATGATTAAATGCATTATTTAGTAAAGTGTAAACAATTAAAATAAATTGTTTATAAGCTTAAGAAATATTATTCTTTCAATATCATTATACCGAAATATTGGTATATATTTTATAGTGGAATTTCTACCTTTTTGTGTCGGGATTACTATTCATGAGTTACTATTCACGAGTTACTATTCATGAGTTACTATTCACGAGTTACTATTCACAATAAAATTGGTTTCTTTTTCTGACCAAATTATAGTTGATTTATGAATATTACTCTTGAGATTAAAATTATATGTTGATCATATTATTTTTATTATCATATATAACATTTTTATAACCCTAATGATGATATTCTCTTTCACTTGAGTGTAAAGATGGGTAGATTATTGGTATGATCATGACTAGGGTTCTCTTTGGCCAGTTGTGCAAAGTTGAATTGATGACTGGTATGATCATGACCATTGAATTTATAATTGAATATCTTAAGCTTAAGTGCAAAGGTGAATTGATCAACATGGTTATAATTATTGTTTATATAAATTCTGAAATTATTATATATTTCTTTGAGATATGAATATATTTGGCATGTAGTGCAAATATGAACTGTTGAGGAATATCTTTGGCCTGTAGTGCAAAGATGAATTATTGATGAATATCTTTGGCCCGTAGTGCAAAGATGACCTGTTGTTGAATATCTTTGGCCTGTAGTGCAAAGATGGTCTGTTGATGAATATCTTTGGCCGTAGTGCAAAGATGAAATTGTCAGTATGATTATAAACAGGAACTGTGATTTGGTATAACCATGATCTTTGATGTTTCAGGTAAAGACATGTGATGAAAATTATCTTCGTCCTGGATGCGAAGAGGAATTTAGAATTACAATTATGATTATGAGTTATTCATATAATTGTGAAAAGGAACTGTTGATTAATGTTACAGGGATAAAATATTGTTGGTGGATTTTTAACATGGAGAAGATAATAGACTTTATGGTCTATTTGACTCTTCTAATGGATTGCTCGTTCTGCTGCAACTATGGTTGAAATTTTTATCATTTACCATATGTTCTAAATCTCTGATTTATTATTGATGAAGGCTATTGATAATTTAATTATCTTTAGTCATGATATTCTTTACTGAGCTAGTTGTGCTCACCCTTTTGCTTCACAATTCTTTTCAGGTAATAAGAGTGTAGCTGGGTCGAGCGGGGGTAACAAGGGAATAGAACAGTGGTCTCTAGCTGTGGAGTTCTCCCTAAGCAGTATAGAAAGGTTCATTTAGTAGTTATATTTGGTGAATCCAATAGGGTGAGGTGAACCCAACGTTGGAAGGGTGTTTTGTCACTATCATACAAGATGTCTAATGACATACAATCTCGTGCCATCATAAGACATGGATGTGCTCATCCACTTGCTGAGTATCTTTACGAGCACTACCTATATAATCTTGGTGTTTGTTTGAAGTATAATTCTCAATTAGAGACAGTGGAGATAATGATATGTCAAGAGAAGATTCACCATTGGGAAGAATATAATAGTAAACTTCTCGTTTTTCTTTGGGGTCTATTGGGTCAACCAAGGATAATTCTGTGGCCATATGATATCTATCATAACCTAGACGCATGACCTCCCATGTACGAAGGTTTCTTTGAGCACTTCCCAAAGATTCTAATTTCTAAAACAGTTTTTGACTATACTTTTATGTAAGGTGTCATTGTGAGGTGATGTCCACGGTTGGAACATGAGTCACATTTGGTATATATTTGAATCCAAACTCACAACATATGTGTTGTTGTATTTTACACGACAATTGTTGTAATAAAGTTGTAGTTGTTTTCTGTACCATGTATTTGGCGACTCAGAATAGGTTGGATGGAATGAACCTATTTTGGGGTTGTCACATATAAGCCCTGACATTAGGTTGTCAGCCACAAATTAGGGTTCATAGGTCAGTTTCTAAAAATATATTTTCGTGTATCTAGATGTTATGGATCTATGATATAACAACCCAAATCACTCAATAACATCCTTAAACATAACTTAAAATAACAAATCATAACATCTAACATAAATTATAAGATTTAGAAATTTTAGGGTTTATACCTCTTAAATGATCAAATTTTGATTCTGATCTTGATGATCTGATATTGGAAAGCTAAATGGTTATATAATCTTAACTTTTGAACTTAGTTCCTCCCAAATCTCGAATTTTAGAGAGAGAAGAAGTTGGCTAGCATCCTAAGTAAAGTAAAGTTATTTACCAAACTTTTTAACTCTTATATTTGATTCAATGTATATGGCTGATGCAAGGTGGCAAGATAACTGATATTTGGCACATGTAATATCTAAAGTTGGTGAACTACTAAATATTTTGGCAAGATTTGTACACTTTCTTATAAAAAATACAAAAAGGGCACTTTAGTCATTTAGCATACCATTTTAATGGCTTTCTTGTAATCTCATCCCAACCCTTAGGGTTTGCAAATTAATTTCTATAATTTTCTAATTAGGGTTTTAAAAATAAAAATTGAGCTTTCTAAATTATAAGTAGTATTTTCTAATTATATTAAGGTTACCTAATCACATTCGATCTTGCTAATTAGGATTAATATTTCCTAATTAACATTAAAATTGTTAAATTAATAATTAGGTTTTCCCTTTTCCAATTTAGCAATTAGGGTTTCCTAACTAATTTGTTAGGTTTTCCCTAATTAGATTTATACTCATAAACACCTAAGCCTTTAAATTTAACCTTTGAGCTCCTATATTAGGGTTTTGATATTCTGAATTACGGTTTTGGATTCTCAGAACAAAAATTAGGGTTTCTAGAACCAGTATTAGGGTTTCTAACATACCATTAGAGTTTTCTAACTGTACATCGATGTTCTTAATATATCCTTAGGGTTTGCCACTGATATTATTTATCTAAATAACCCTTGACCCTTAACCACATACTGTACACATAAAATCAGTATATACAGATTCGTATACACTCATACACTTAACTCTATAACTCTCCACAAAAATTTTAAATTCACCAAAATCCTTCACAAAAACGTCAAATACATACACTTATTTTATGTCTAGGTCTATTATTTAACCTTAATTTAATCATTTAATATTTTAATAAATTGTCTAAATTCTCGGGTTGTCACAACATCCATGAATTATCCATGCACTACGGGCCAAAGATATTCGTGTTATCACCAATGATCATGATCATGCCAACAACTGTCCATCAATGCACTACGAGCCAATGAGGACTTTTACCACATCATTTGTAACATTACAGGTCGTGATTATACCGAATAATCCCTGGTCATAATCATATCAATTAACAGTCCATCTATGTACTACGGGCCAAAGATGACTTTCATCACAATATAAGCATGAGAATGATGACAATGATATAAGAATTCAATTAAATAAGAGTAAGGATAAATTTTAAATATTTATAACTCAATTTATCCAGAAATTCAATAATGTCTAAATTGTCAACATGATACAGCTTTGTGGAATAAATTCAAGAATAATATTGTATCAAAAATGATTTGAATAAAAAAGAAATAAATTTTTGTCATGAATAGTACCCCGGTTGAATAGTACCTGAGTGAATAGTACCCCGTGAGTAGTACCCCAGCATTAAAAGATTAAAAATTATCAAGAATGGAAAGAATAATATTTCCGTGAAAAGATACTAAATGAAGCGCAAATTTTAAGGATATTCTACTAATTTCACAGAGTATAAAAGCAATACTTAACAAAATGAGTGTAGAATTCAGAATCTGAAACGAAATAATATTACTTACACACTACAGAGTATGGATGAAAATATTATTTCATACGAATATTGAACAAAAATAATATCCCTTACCTAAAAAGGAGAGTATTTCTGACTGGTAGGACGGGAATATTCTTGAAGAAAACTTGCACTATTTTTTACACTCAAAGCTTCCTTAAACTCTAAAGAAATACGCTCAATATTATAGAAGAAGAATTCTATAATTCTAGTGTGATTTTCAATTCTAAACTAAGCATCCTATTTATAGAATAATGGAAGGATACTATTTAAATTTAGAAAATCATGGACTGCACAGTGGACAATCATGGATTCAGCTGAAAATTTCTGATTTTACTATGCAGTCACTATACAAATACTATACAGACACTATGCAAATACTATGCATAATAAAATATAATATATTCTATTTTTAAAAAAAAACAAAACGTATAAAATATATATTTACTCCGTCCATTTCACGCCATCCCTTTTTTTTTCTTCCTGTGAACCCCCCCCCCCCACCCACCAACTCATCATATATATATATATATATATATATATATATATATATATATTATCACACTCATAACACACACCATTTTGAAAAATGAGTAGGTGGGGGTCCATATAATAAGTTAAATTTATAACAAATACTTCATAAAAATTCCCTCAATATTTTTAACAACATATATTCATCATTAATATTATAACTCACAATATTAACAACCAGATCATTCCTAGGAAAGAAGAGGCTTTCCGATAAGGATTTCTCCCTATTGGCGCGCAATTAGGTGACCAAACCCCTTTCCTCGACAGAGCATTCTAGACATCGTCAATAATGCAAATAATAATATGAATAACTTTGTCGTCTCAATTATTGATTTAATAATATAAAATTATTGTGACAATAATTGAATTAATAACGTGAGATATTATGCAACAATTACTGTAGCAATAATTGAGTATAACTGAGTGACTTCTCACGTAAGCATCAATAATCAATACCGTGTGCTGCTATGCAACCACGCGTATTACTGTACTTTATCACCGGGTATTTCAACAATTAACGATAAAACTTTCGTCGTTATTTTTATAAAAAGATATTTCTGTCATTTTCTAACTCCGACAGTAATTCTATTGTGGGGTCCACCAATGATTGTGTAGTCATACGAATATTCCCTGATAAAACGAATATTCCCTGACCAATCGAATATTTTATGACAACTTGCTTACTTTATAAAATTTGTAAATATTACCCACAACTGTAACATTATATGAAATCCACACCTTAATACTCAAAATGATATTTAGAAAAATTAATTTTTATTCATAAAAGTTGGGGTCTTATTTGTTTTTATGTAAAATAAAATATATTATATTTTATTATGCATAGTGTGTTGCATAGTACTGCATAGTGGCTGCATATTAAAATCATTTTTTTAAAAAAAATCACTCCAAATCACCTGTGAAATTTTCTCTGTTCACCCGTGAATTGTCTTTTCAAATAGTATCCTGTCATTCTCCTATTAATAGGATGCTTAGTTTAGAATTAAAAATCAGACCAGAATCGGAGAATTCTTCTTCTATAATATTGAGTGTATTTCTTTAGAGTTTAAGGAAGCTTTGAGTGTAGAAAATAGTGCAAGTTTTCTTCAAGAATATTCCCGCCCTACCAGTTAGAAGTACTCTCTTTTTAAGGTAAGGGATATTATTTTTGTTCAGTATTCGTAAGAAATAATATTTTCTTCCATACTCTGTAGTATGAGAGTAATATTATTTCATTTCAGATTCTAAATTCTACAATCATTTTGTAAAGTATTGCTTCTATACTCCTTGAAATTAGTAGAATATCCTTAAAATTTGCGCTTCATCTAGTATCATTTCACAAGGATATTTTTCTGAACATTCCTGTTAAATTTTGATCTTTTCATGTCGGGGTACTATTCAAGGATACTATTCATAAAGTACTATTCACTCATGTACTATTCACCCGGGGTACTATTCATGACAAAAATTGATTTCTTTTCTGTCCAAATTATTTTCGAAATATTATTCTTGAATTTTACTTCACAAAGCAGTTATCCTGTTGATAATTTGGACATTTTTAAACTCTAGATAAATTAAAAATCTTTAATATTTTTTCTTGATTTCGTTGATTGTTGCTAATATCATTGTCATCATCCTCATGCTTATATTGTGATAAAAGTCATCTTTGGCCCGTAGTGCATAATGGACTGTTGGTTCGTATGATTATGACTATTTATCGATATAATCATGACATGTAATGTTACAAATGATGTGGTAAAAGTCATCATTGGTCTGTAGTGCATTGATGGACAGTTGTTGGCATGATCATGACCATTGGTGATAACACGAATATTATTGGCTCGTAGTGCATGAATAATTCGTGGATGTGAAAATAATGAATATCCTTGGCCCGTAGTGGATGGATAATTCATTGATATATCAAGCATGATGATAAGCAAGGACCTTCAAAGAGCCGACACCCTCAATCACAATTCTTCATTCAATCAGAAGAAAATCATCAAAGTTGATTGCACAAAAAAGTTAGGAACAATGATTGAGGGCATCAAAGCCCAAATCCACTACTTGTTCACCATATGGTACAGAGGTAAAAGCCTCTTGCGATCTCGGCAACTTATTAGCCCATCTGTCAAAGAAACTATATCAGACGACAAGCAAGGTTGGGGCAAATTTATATTCGGTGATAACCCGATATTGGGACCATTACATTAAACAAGCCTGGGGCAATGTCGGAAACAAGGACAACTCAACACTAGGGCATTCATCGACCATCCTAAAAAGGAAAATGCACCAGTTGGCATCATTAGCATGGTCCATCATCATCAGAGCTTCCCTCATATCATCTTACTAGCGATTCGATATGGTCATTTGGTTTTTTCCCAATCATATTGTTCTCACAATGAATAATCCACATGTGAGGTATGACTCTTTCATCTCTTTATGAGCTTTCAGTCTCCATTTACATGCATTAGCGATAATATACATGTTAAGTATTCTTAGAAAGATGTTTTTGATTAACTTCTTATGAATAGGATTAATTCTGGTAAGCGTCCGTGGGGTAAGAATCATGGGAATGATTAGAGAATTAAGACTATTCAACCTTTTTGATTGGGCACGACATCCTAGTTCAAAGCGCTTTTTGGAATATACTTGTGTGACGCCCCCAAAATTAGGTATACATCACCCATCTTGGGTCGTCAGATACATAGTACAAAATACAAATACAACTTACTAATACAACTGTCGTGTACAATACGACAAAACATAAACTGTGAGTTTGAATACAAATATTATCTTCTAGAGAGTATTCATACTCAAAAGGAGTCCTCATTACATTTATTAACACACCATTACATAGAATAGTGATGACTACTAATTGATACTATCATTCGGACCATCACTCCGTTCCCCGACTTGCCCCAGCTACGTTCTCATTTCCTGAAGAGAACAGTGAAAGAAAGGGTGAGCTCAACTAGCCCAGTAAGAAATATTATGACTAAGATAATGCAGAATAAATTATCATTAGTCTTCAACAATGTTAATCTGATAAAATATAATAGACATCAAGTTTAACTGCAGCAGAACAAGCAATCCATTAAAAGAGTCAAGTAGAAAATAAACTCTACTATCTTTTATGATTTAAAAGGTTTTTCAACACTGTGATCGCTGAGACTCTGCTTAATAAAATAATCCACATCATCGAATCACCCCTGCACTACGGCCAAGAATATTCGTGTATTCATTAATGGTCATTATCATGTCAACAACTGTCCATCAATGCACTACGGGCCAATGAGGACTTTTACCACATCATTTGTAACATTATGGCCATGATTATACCGAATAATCCATGGTCATAATCATACCAAGTCCATCTATGCACTACAGGCCACAGATAACTTTCAACATTTTATAAACATGAGGATGATGACAATGATATAAGAATTCAATAAAACAAGTTCAAGAATTAGTTTATCCAGGAATTAATAACGTCCAAATTGTCAACATGATACTGTTTTGTGGAGTAAACTTCAAGACTGATCAGGAGAATATTTTCATGAATAGATACTAGATGAAGCGCAAATGTCAAGGATATTCCACTAATTTCATGGAGTATAGAAGTCAAAGTTCTAATCAACTGAGTATAATAAAGAATGGAATAACAAAAGAAATCACCATGCATGCGATAGACCGCACAGACAGGTTATTCTTAACAGAATAATAATAATGGAACCAGGTCCGGCGTAAACGCACAGACAAGATATTTTGACAGAATAATAAATAATGGAACCAGGTCCGGCGTAAACGCACAGACAGGATATTCCGACAGAATAATAAAGAACAGTATAATAAATAATGGAACCAGGTCCGGCGTAATGCACAGACAGGACAGAATAATAATAAAGACGAAACCAGGTCCGGTGTAAAACACACAGACAGGATATTCCAACAGAATAATAGAAGAATATCACCAAGTATAGGGTAGACCGCGTATACTGGTTATTCCAACAGAATAATAAAGAATGGAATAACAGAAGTTCTCTTCATGAATATAAAAGAAATAATATTCCCTACCTTAAAAGAACTGGATATTGGAAAAGTGAAGTAGCAGAATACTTTTATTCTCTCTCTCTTATTCTCTCTATACTTTCTCTCTCTATAGCTTGAATGAATTCGTGAAAAATAATGAAGCCCTAGGCCTCTATTTATAGAAAAACTGAGGGTGGCTCTTGGTCTTAACGAAGGGTCAAATGACTCTTGGTCTTAACGAAGGGTCAAATGACTCTTGGTAATATTGAAGGGACAACTACTATTGACGAAAGTAATTACTATTGACCAAGGTAAATACTATTGACGAAGGTAATTACTATTGACCAAGGTAAATACTATTGACCAAGATAAATACTATTGACCAAGGTAAATAATATTGACGAAGGGACTCTTAGATGATGACATATGGGCCCCCATAAAAATAACCAAACTTACCACAACGTCTCAATTATTGATTTAATAATATAACATATTATACAGATGATACTATGACAATAATTTAAGAGATATGATGCAGCAATTACTGTAGCAATAATTGAGTATAGTTGAGTGACTTCTCACGTAAGCATCAATAATCAATACCGTGTGCTACTATGCAACTACACGTATTACTGTACTTTTACTACCGAGTAGTTCAACAGTATCAATGGTAAAACTTCCGCCGTTATTTTTAATAAAATATTTTTGTCGTTTTCTCAATCCGACAATAATTTCGTTGTGGGGTCCACCAATGATTGTGCCGTTGTACGAATATTCCCTGTTAAAACGAATATTCTCCGACCAATCGAATATTATATAACAACTTGCGTACTTTGCAAAATTTATAAATATTACCCACAACTATAACATTATATAAAATTAACTCCATAATATTCAAAATGATATTTATAGAAAATTCATCTTTATTTATAAAAGTTGGGGTCTTACAACTTGACCTTATATGCATGTTTACACTTTGTGATTTCCCTGACTCTTAGTTGTGGGGTATGAAGCTATGGAAAAAATAATGGCAATTAATGAAAAGATAAAAGATAAGTCGCCAACTTAATGTCTTGAATCGTGGCCTAGATTTCGCGAGTTATTAAGCCAGAGGGGTGTCTTTACACCCGGTGCCCTAAAGCCATCTAGTTTGGGAGTCATCGGCCCAACGCTCGTTACATTGGGTAACTTAGCGCCTAAGAAAATGAGCATTGAAAAAAGAAAAGGCAAAACCTGACCAGATCCGAATCGTAGCTTAAGTTTTTCGAGTAATTAAGCCCAAGGGGTGTCTTTACACCTGGTGCCCTAAAGCCATCTGGTTTGGGAGTCATCGATCCAACGCTCCCTACATGGGTGACTTAGAGCCTAAGAAAAAGGACCTGTCAAGTTTAGGTAAAGAAGTAAATAGAGTGATTGCTTAACTCCTCTCGAAGTGTGGCCTTTGTTACTAGAGCCAGTAAACCCGAAAGGGTGTCTTAACACCTAATGCCCTAAAGCCCTCCGGTTTGGGAGTCATTAGTCCAAAACTCGTTACATGGGTAATTCTGAATAGCCTAATAAAATGAGACATGTTAGGCAAGAGAAAAGAAAATTAGAATCAAGGAAAATTTGAGAAGGCATAGAAATGAAACCCTTCCTAAAAGTTGCATCACTCATAGTGCGTGTGCCATATGAAATCCATTCTACGAAGAATAAGGTCTAGAGTAAAGATGAAGTATCTTTGATATAGGGAGATAAATCTTTTGAATTTAATCCTACCCATGAACAATGACTATGGATGCTTCAAAATTTCCTTGCGACTTCATAACTCATTCAATTTCATAACTTTTACTTCAGATGCCTTAGTCACCAGAGTGTACTAATCCTAACGGCCGAGTCGTCAATCTTTTGGTGCATTTTGTTCTTTTGATATACAGGATATTGATCACTCGTGATTTGGTCAACACATAGAGTTTCTTATATGAATCGCCGACAATAACATGCAAAAGGACTGGGGCATTTTACGATTCCAAGGAATAGAAAAAGTTTAAGGCGAGATCAAACTTCTCAAAAGGAAGAGGAGAACTCCTGAAAGAAATAACGGCCACACAAGCTTGCCTCGACAAAAGAAGGAGAAAAATTCTCAAGGTAGTCCTTAACTCAAAAATAGACGCATGACTGACAAGAGGTCTATCAAATGAAATCCTCATCATCAAATGTGTCAACTAGCATCAATTCCTCACAAGTCGAGGCCTCTACACTGAAGTTTAAATATGGACAGTGAAAGAATGGGATGCACCCTCCAGGGATGTCAGTGGCACTCATGTCATCAGTTTAGCTGGGTTACAAAACAAAAGCCCAATGAAATGGGGCACAAGCACCCAATAGCAAAAAGAAACTCCAAATCGCCTCAGAAAGGGTGAGGTAAGTTTATACTCCAGACAATTTAAAGTGTGCATCAACCTAGGACAATAGACTCCTAAGGATAAATCTAGATCATCACATCATGCATGATCTGCATATGTGCAAATACGCTACATCAGTGTACATCTCCATCAAGGTTTATCCTTCATCTCCAGTAGATTTAAATATGCATCCACATTAAATGCCTAGATTAGAGAAAACTTTTGTCGTAGACACCATTTGGTATTATAAATCGTTGGAATCAATCCAGCGTAACATCATGCAAAGACTGGTGAAGTAAACTGTTAAATATTACTTTAGTGAAGGTATCGAAAGATCTGATATTCTAAACCATTAGCATCAATCCAGCATAACATCAAGATAATTTAGTGATAAAAGCTTTGTATACCACCGTTCGAGTGGGAATCAAAACAGTTTGGTGATGACAGCATAGTCAACTACCAGCTGGGTAGGATCCGTTGTCAAAATAGTAGTAGGGTCGGCACCATTGTCAAACTACCAGCAGGGTAGGCACTATTGTTAAACTTTTGGCATGGTAGGCACCGTCGTAAACCACCAGCGTATACATCGGGAAGGTCCGGTGATTTCAGAATGTCGTATGCAGCAGAGATGTAGAAAACATCTCAATTTCTCTTCATCAAACAAGCATCGGCAACACCAACAAAAAACCAAACTATTGGAGTCAACACCAGCATAGGCATCAGCAATAACCGGTAATGGTAAAGCGATTTGTGATGTGCAAAGTGCAATTTGTGATTTGTAAAATGCGATGTGCGAGTTGTGAAGTGCGATTGACCAAATGCGAAGTGCGAAAGGCGATGTACGATCTACGAACTGCGATTTGCGAAAACATTTAAACATTCATCATAAACATTCATTGCATTGCAATTTGCATCATTACATATACCTTATAATATTTCAAGTGCCTAGTAATCTTTATCATATTCGTTCCATTACATTACATAAACATGATAAAGAGGGACATCTGTAGACACTCAAAATTTCATTTTCCTGTTACTAACTATGCAGGAGGACAAAAGCGTCCTTTTCACACTCCAGAGATAACCCTAGAGGACCACAACATCAGTTTCAACCGCAAAGATAACCCCAGGAGATGCAGTTTCCAACCCTAGAGAAAACCCCAGGAGGTTAAACCAACCTCAAAGATAACCATGAGGACTTTCAGAGTTCACAGCAGGCCAATCTCGGAGATAATCTTGAGAAAAAACTGCTACAACTGCATCAAAAGCCAAAAATAACCTAGGGAGGGGCAAAATGGTCATTTTGCCAACTCAACTTCAATTTAACTCATTTTAACTCAAACTTCTTCAAAAGAAGTCCTGTAAGAATAATAACTTAACTTCCGAGCGCAAATTACGTAAAATAGCTCAACGGTCTGCCTGCGGAGACCCGGAGATGCCATTTCGGTCATGGACCCATCTTGCTAGATTCGAAAAAAGCGCAAGCCCTATGTCATTGTGTAGCTCTCGGAAAGAAATTTTCGGAATGGTATGGCATGCATCCATCGGACTCTCAGATTGAAAGTTATGAAGGTTCGAGCGGACAACGTGTTGTCTGAGTGTGCGTACTTCAAGACGACGAGACCTACAAAGCCTGGGGTAGCCCGGACAGCCGCAGGTACACCTGCGACCATCTAGTCTACAAATATGAGCCCCCATCAACCATAAAATGCAAGAAAAAAAGAATAGAGAGAAAACTCTGTCCATTTCAGCCCTTAACCTCTTCTAGAGTGCTCCAAACTATGTGATTCTTATTTCTAAACACTTATAAACTCGTATTCAACAACATACTAAAATTTAACATGTGAAAATCGAGTTTTCAGGCCCCAAAAGCTATCTGAAGTCTTCTTGGCAGCCCACTGTAAGATTTTTTAGATTTTTACTACTTTAATATATATATATATATATATATATATATATATATATATATATATACATTTCTGTCTGGCCTGGGGTTCACTTCTTGGCCATTTATTGCTTTTATATCTATATCTATATATATATTTACATTTCCAGTCTGGCTTGGAGTTTACTTCGTGGCCTTTTACTACTTATATATATATATATATATATATATATATATATATATATGCTTTTAACTGCTTTCGCAATGTAGATATTTAATCTTCTAGCATGTGAACTAGATTTTTCTAAATCTATCTATTTGTAACTTTAATCGGTTCAATAGTGACTAAATTGAAACCGTTGAAGCTAGAATGACTTAGATTTATTTAAATGTAGTTTTCTTTCTAACTTTTGTATATTAATCTGTTATGTGAGCCTAGGAGCCATGAGATCGAAGATTCTGCCTGTGAATCTAGATTCGGTTCCCAAGACGGACATTTCTCAACTGCAGCTAGCTTGTAAATTATATACAGTATCTGGATATCCTTGGATGTATATAATGCCTGATAAGTAGGTTTTATACCTACTTATCCGATATCTATTACTTGAATTAGTTGCTTAATCTCATGTTTCGTAGTTACTTTTCATGCATTTTGTGTTTGTTTTGTAGATTATATGCTGGGGAGCTAAAATCGCAAAGAATTGGTATGAAATCGTAAAGAAAAGCAATTCGGGCATCATTTGGGCTTTCATGTTTATTTCATGTTCTTGGCTTGGAACTTGGATTATATTGTAGAGCTTCTTCTTAGCTTTTCGAAACATCTTGAATCATTCCAATCGGAGTTTGGATGCAAAAGTTATGATCTTTGTACCAACGGACGTCGAACTTCACTGTTTTGGGTGGCCATTTGCGTAGCAGTCACTTCCAGTCCAATTTCGACCTTCATCCGTCCGTTATTTCTCAATTCTCAAAGAATAAAAGTCGTAGAGCTCGTCGATATCTTCGATTTGATAGGTGACAGGCCTCGTAACTCTTTTCGAATCAAAAGTTATGGCCGTTTTTCCAAAGAACGTCAGAGCAAAAAAAGGACCCCCGCCAGGGCGGGATTTCCCTTCACAAAACCCCCGCCGGGGCGGGGATCCTTTTTCTGCTCTGACGTCCTTTGGGAAAACAGCCATAACATTTGATCCGAGAAGAGTTATACAGCCTGCCACCTATCAAATCGAAGATATCGACGACCTCTACAAGTTTCATTATTTGAGAATTGAGAAATAACGGACGGATGAAGGTCCAAATTGTGCTGGAAATGACTGATATGCAAATGGCCACCCAAAACAGTGAAGTTCGACGTCCATTGGTACAAAGATCATAACTCTTGCATCCGAACTCCGATTGGAATGATTCAAGATGTTCCAAAAAGATAAGAAGAAGCTCTACAATATAATCCAAGTTCTAAGCCAGGAACATGAAATAAACATGAAAGCCCAAATGATGTCTGGATTGCTTTTCTTTGCAATTTCATACCAATTCTTTGCGATTTTAGCTCCCAAGCATATAATCTACAAAACGAACACAAAATACATGAAAAGTAACTAAGAAACATGAGATTAAGCAACTAATTCAAGTAACAGATACTGGATAAGTAAGTATAAAACCTACTTATCAATGCCCATAAGGAGTTCAACATTGCTATGTATCTTATTTTCTAGAAGATGTTTCGTATCTCGAAAATAAAATCAATCAAGCCGAATACAGAATAAAATAGAAGTATCAAAGGCCTCAATTACTATTGAGCATAAGGGTTTGAAAACATGTTTTCCAAAATTTCATTATTATATCTTATTAAAATTGAACTTTCATATACAAGTCAAACCCTTTGTATATAGGTACAAATGAGGCATAATACTACTTCCAGATAATTGCACATAGGCCCAATAAACACACACACACACACACATGCAAATAAATAAGGTAATTGAAAAGTTGCGATAACCGTGTTTTCACAGAAGTCAGGGGGTGCCTAACACATTTTCTCCCGCTTAATCAAGCCCCCGAACTCAATGAATCTCGGTTTTCAAGGCAAGTTTAAAAGTGTCCAACCATTGGGCCGTTGTGTAAACCTTTTCAAAATCGATTAAGTTGGTACAACCATTTTAAATCTACCAATTGGAGACTCTAAATGTCAAATCAGCAACATTCACATGTCGGACCTTTTCAAACTCGCCTTTTTAGACAAAACTCAACCAAATGAGAACACAAAAGAGCAAGCACATAAAGTGAGACCAATTTTATCGACGTCGATAACTAGTATTTCTAAGTTCAAAACATTGGACTTTGGATCTAAAGAAATGTAAACCAAAGAATGGTAGTGGTATTGGACGTATTAATCGTACGTAATAGCATGTTGGTTGAGCGTTCGGGTTTGACAAGTCGGGCATACGATGTACGAACATCGAAACGCCGAGTCATATAATAATGAACTTAAACAGTGTCCGAGTTTAATGAAACAGACATTATCAAATACGTAATAGGGATATAGTAAACCATGACTGACATTTATATGTGACTAATTAGTATGTCTATATGCACTAAATGTGTAGGACTTTTAAAGGGCGGTTATCGTCAAAGTATAGAAGACGCTTGAGGCATGTTTTCTAAACTACTCAAATCTTATTGAGCAAGTATTCTAACTTCATTCAACTTTCGTTTGAATGTCAGTTTTTGAGTATATATTCTTATGAATAATCCTTATGTATGCTTCGATTTACATAATATTTATCGATTGTGCAACCTTCAGACTTATGCAAACTCTTTGTTAGTTGTATAAGTGTTCAGCTATGCTATAATGCATAAATTATCTAACGTTTGCTATAATGTATAAATTGTTCAAGATTTGCTTTAACGTAAATTGTTCTTATATTCATGAATTGTTTAAGAGTGATGTCAATGCCAATTATATCAACTAAACACATGTTAAAATGTTTTATTGATTTCAATACCATTCAATGCCAATTTTATTGCTTCTCTATTTTACTATTTACAAACTCCATTTGATCGAAATAATTCTCTATGTTTACCCATTCTATGTCTTACACAAAATTCACCACTTTAGATCCAAATGATATAGTTCTACCTTTGGCCATTAATTTAGTATGAAATAACTTTATCTTGATCAAGCTTATGATCTACTTCTTGTGAATTAGTATTTGAGTCACAAAAAGAATTACTTGTGTCACTCAATTCTCTTCTGGTGGGAGATTATTTTTGAATATGATACCCATTTGTTTCTACCAAATATCCCTCCAAATTTGGCTTCTCATATATACGTGTATTTTTTTCCTTTTGAACCCATTTAGACCCAACTTCCATGACTAAAAGCATCATTTGATTCTTTCGAAATTTCCAAATATTGGGAGGGAGGCTTCAACTCAATGTCATATTCCTTGTCTTCAT
This sequence comes from Panax notoginseng, assembly GCA_016801055.1. Lineage (NCBI taxonomy): Eukaryota > Viridiplantae > Streptophyta > Magnoliopsida > Apiales > Araliaceae > Panax > Panax notoginseng. The sequence goes on from CM029019.1 coordinate 69,208,159, forward strand.
TAAAAATTTCTTCTTCCATTTTCTTAAATTTGAAAAGTTCTTCAATGTTTTCTTTTTCTTCTTCTTTCTCAAAAGATTCTTCAATTATTGTGTCTTTAAATTATTTATTTTCATCACGATCTATCTCTTTTGCTTCCCGACATGTTTTCAAAGTCTTCGTTTTTATTTTTTTCTTCTTCAACTTCATCAATTTCTTCTACAAGTATCTCATTCTCTTCCAAAAACCAAAACTCTTTAGGTAACGATGGACCTTTATAATTATTGTAAATAAGTTAAAATTCATTCCATAACTGAGGTAGAGAATCAAAACCTACACACTACAAGAAAAAAGGCTAAGCTCGACGGAATCAATTTCGACGGATAGTTTTTCTCGAAAATAATATAATACCGACTGAATTATCCCTCGAAGATAAGTCCGTCGAACATAGTCTAACACCGATGAAAATCAGTCGGAAGTATAAGGGCCACATTGGCGCGAAGGCTCTCGCCAGCATGAAACTAACGTCGACGGAATTATAGTTATCTCCGAGGGAAAATCCGCCGGAAGTAGCTTATGTTCGAGGGACTTATATGCGACAGAGGTTCTGTCGGAATTCTCTAATAAAACCTAAAACACAGACGCCTCTTCTCATTTCAGTCCTTTCATTTCTCTCGCCTTTCTCTCTCTCTTCACCTCTCTCTATAAGAACCATGAATTTCATGAATAAATAATTATTTTGATATAATAAGAAAATGAATATTTATTTGAATATAAATATTGATGTATTGTAAGATGAGTAATTCAATTTGTGTAAATTGAATTTATATGAGGACTGAGAATTTTGGAATGCCTTGTGTGGCATGAGAATGGAAGTCAAGTGAGTAAATTTAATTAAGAGATGAATAAATTAAAGTGAAGAGAATAATTAGTTAATATTATATTATTAATTAATTATTATTGTGAGTAATAGAATATTATTGAATGAAGTAATTTAGATAATTGTCTAGTATGACAAGATAGTAAAAGAGGGTATTATCTAGTAAGTGAAAGGGATTAATTAATTGAGAATAGGAATTTACTGTAACAGTAACTAAGTTAGAGAAATGTTCAGAGTGGCGCAGCTGCGCCACTCCTGTACTGTAAACCAGCACAGCTGCGCCGGTAGCAAGACTTGGAAAAATATTTCCACGGATTACATGAGTTATAAAGATGGTGTAATGACATTAATAAAGAATAAAGAATCAGTTACCATTATTATTATGAGAACATTATTATTAAGTATTATATCATGCCACTACGTGTAATGTGGGTAGTAGTATCATATAATTATTTACTGCACAAGATTAAATAAGGTGTGGCATTTAATTGTGGTTAATGATATATAAAACTATGTGGTGAAAGTAATTAAATTGATTAAGTTTTGTTACCTCATCATGTGTGATGAGATAATTAAATGTGTATTTTAAAAATATGAGAGTAAATAAATATGTGTTATTAAAATATTTATTTCAATACCGATGTATAGGTAAATAATAAAAGAAGATATTAAATTGTTAGTGACCAATTAAATTGAGTCCATACATGGAATAAATATTAATTATGTGAACCCAATGTACATGGATTATATGATATGGGTATATATTAAATCCCTAATTTTTCATATTATAGTAACGATTGTACAATAAAATTATATTTTTGGAAATTAAAGAAACCAAACCAGAAATTATTTAACCAAATGCTGAGGATTTAGAAGCTTCAGTTACCAAACAGTGTCCAAATTCCATTGCGTAACCACCAAGAATTGTACAGCGGCTATGGAGATAGGTGATGATGGCTAAGAAGAGGGCTGGGATGTGGTAGTTAAACCACTCTTAGTTAACCATTATGTTTTCCTTCTACATCATGGATTCCAACCTCAGTGTAAAGTTTATACCCAGTCCACCATTACTCTATAAATAGCAGCTTCATTTCTCAGTTTTACGTTATTGTAACTGTCTGTTGAAATCCTAAGAAATTGAGTGTGAGTATTTGTTGTTCAAAGTGAAGTCTAGCATTCTCAGAAGGTAGAAACTAAGGAGATTAAGCTTCTTAGAAGGTAAACTCTTGTTTTAGGCACTTAATTTCAAAGTTTACAAATTGTGGAAATTCTGCTAGATTCTTGTGAATTGATTTGAAATTGTGATACCAAAGTGTTAGTGAAGTGTGAATACGTATATGGAACCTCTAAGACTGAGTTAAGTATGATTAAGAAGAGAGAATCAAGATTGGTTTGAGACTTTGTAAAACAGAGTACCTTTTTGGGTCTGGTCCAGGAAGGGCGCAACTGCACCCAGTTTATACTAGGGTGCAGCGCAGTTGCGTCGGTCCCCAGAATCATAATCTAGTTTCTGTTGGACTATGTAGCTTCTAATTTGATGTTTCCACCTAAACATGGATGAAAAGAAGTATAAAGCTTCCTTATGAGTTATGAATTGTCCAACATGATTTAGTAGGAGATTAATAACAAAAACTTAAAGTTTTGAAAACAAACTTTGATGAAACTTATGTCCTGCGAATTCTGAGCTAGATGGTATATACACATGACTGATTTCAAACATAAATAAACATGATTTATGATTTATAGTTCTTTTGTTCACGACCAACTTGTTAGGTTTTGTGTTAAGAGAACTTTTTCAAAGAAAAGCTTGTCATATCAAAGCTAATATGCATGGATACTACATGATGTATGTTCTGACCTTGTGAAGATGTTAACATGACTTAACTATACATGATAAGAGTTTTAAAGATATTTTGTATGTGTTGAATTGCATGCATTCAAGTTTAAAATGATTTCAAAGGCAAACTTGGATATGTTTTCAATCCAAGTGCATTAAGTATGAGTAGATAGATTCTGAAGATTTAAGATGACATGTTTATGATCATTATATCTCTAAACATGATTCTTATATGTTAAACATAATAGTAATAAACCGAGCATAAGTTTTAAAGCATGTTTTGAGGTACTAAAATGATGCTAGCTATGAATAAATGATATGAACACTTATGAGCATGTGTAGTACAGATTATGTGACCTTTTTATGTGAACATAAGGCTAATTAGTATGCATGGTGATTAAATGACCCTATTTGGCCTTAATTTCATGAAAATCCTAAACTAAAGTCCCTACCATATAAGGTTGATCTTGAAGTGGTCATATGCTTATGTAAAGCCCTCTAGCATGTGTACATGATAGTTAATAATGACTTAGTATGTGAAGAAATTAACTGAAACCAGGAAGTGCAAGGCCCAACTCTGGTCTGGCTAGGGGACAGCGCAGCTGCGCCGTCCCCTAAGCCTAGCCAGGGCACAGCTGCGCCATCCTGCAGTCAGTTCTGTATTCTGTTTGTGATATGAAGTTCGAGGCATGCTTATATGATTACTTTAACTTGTATTATATGACCAGTATACTACCCAATGTGTTAAGAAGCATGCTAAGTGATAGAATTGAATGTTTAATTATAAACTTTCAAATGTGAAGTCCAAAAGATGCTTGCAAATTAAAAAGCAACGATTAGAAACTATGTTATTAACTTCATGGTGTTTTGTAAACCGAATTGTGCTATAAGTACGCAGAGTATGTGATGAAGTATGTATAGACTATACAACTAAGTTAGACGTTTATGTATGCGTTTAAACTTACATATCATGTATGAGCATATGTAACTAATGAATATACTATACGCGTAACTATATTATGTTAGGATTCGAAAGAGTGCTGATAAGCTATATTTGGTAAACTACGCTTGAGGCAAGTACTCGAACCCTATTATTTATTGAGCATTACTTGAGCTTGTACTATTATTGGTTGTACAAGTTAATTTTTGAAAGTGCGATTCATATCTCATGACTTAATACTTCGTAGTGTAAGTGGCTTCAAACCTTGATTTCGAACAATAATTGTTCCTATATATACTATGAAAGAAAACTATTTAAGCCATTGTTTCGGCTAGAATATTGATATTTGATCGAAAGCTATCCAAACTAAATTAACTTGGTGCGGACTCTTATAACTGAGTTGAACCCTTTTGGTAGAAGAATTATATATTATCGGGAAACCGACGTGTTCACATGAGAACGATTAAATGTTATGCATGACATAGGGTACTTTAGGTTAATCACCTGTTGTACTCGTTTTGTAGAATTATCAGTTTATTGCTGTAAATTCTAGGAGAAGTTCTTAGTCTTTAGTGACTGCTTAGTATTCATTACTTTAAAATCTTGAATTAATTAATCATTGAATATTATTGATATCTTCTATCCATAGCGACTATTGTTGAGAATCATTGACTATCATTATTATTGTGCCCTAGAGAAATATTAAACTACATTGAACACCCTTATTGCTATATTACTTGTTGGGCAAAATTGTTGCTCATCCTTACTTTCCTTAAAACTTTTAGTTAAGGCAAAATGTGGTGAACCATCTGGCAAGGACAAGGGTAAAGAGAAGGCTTTGGAGTAGTTAGTTCCATAATACTAGGAATGTATTATTATTCTATTGTAGAAGAACTTATTGATATTAAACTATGTTTAATGTAAGTTGTATTGTATTAGTAACGGTTGCGAGACTTTGGGACAAGAATAATTATGTTACAACAATGTAATTTATTCTATTATTCCATTGTGTGAGATTTTGAATTGTTTTAGAATTAGTACGTGACAACCAAATTTGAGACATGAGTGGTCTGAATTTGGGGGCATCACACTCTTAGTCACTCTCACCTCTCTCTCTCTCTCTCTCTCTCTCTCTCTCTCTCTCTTTTCACCTCTCTCTGCACTCAGCGCCACTGTCGGCCACCCTTCCACACGCAGCCGACTTCGTTTTGGTTCTGGGCTGGACCTCTGCTCTCTCCTTCTCCTCCTTTAACCGATTTTCAAACTAAGGCCTAAGGTTAGTAATGGTTTATTTATATATTTAGGTATAATTTCTTGCTCTATATTGTGCATATTGCGTTGAAATATCTATTGTTGGTGAAATTGAAACTTAATCCATTGTTCTTGAAATTGGTACTATATATATATATATATATATATATATATATATATATATATATATATATATATATATATATATATATATATATATATCTATTAAAACTAACTACTACTATATATATTTCGGATGAATTACTGAAATTGGGACTTAAGTGTTAATTGTTGATGAAAGGGTTATTATTTGTGTTCTGCCGAAGTGGGTAGCTGAAAATTGGGATTATTTCTATTCTAAAAAACATCTATGTAGTGCAAACTATTGTGAAAATTGGGATTAGCTGAAAATTGTGCTCTGCCAAAGGGTTATTATTTGTGTTATGCAAATTATTGTGCAAATTGGGATTAATATTAGTGTATTGATAATTGCAGCTTCTGTTAGTATATAGCATCTGGTAAATGTTTCAATTTGCTTTTCTTTATGCAATTGCAGCTTATTATAGTGTATGTTCATAATTTTGGTTAGTGTATTTGATATTTCCGACGGAATTTCTGACAAAATTTCTGTCATAATTCTTTAATTGCAAATTTTGTGGCCCATGTAACTATTTAAATATGTTAATTAATTTTCCAATACTAAAATAAACTAGTTTATAGTAGTATTTACTTAGTTTTGTACTACTAAATAAAATAAAATAATATTATAAATAATATAATATAAGATAATATAATATAAAATAATAAAATTAAATAACATAAGATAAGATAATTAAGATAAAATGAAATGAAATAAAATAATTAAAATAAAATAAAATAAGTTACTAAATGAAATAACTTAAATTATATCTAATAAATAAATAAAATACATTAAATTAAATAATATAATATAATATGAGTAATAATAAGATAAAATAAAATAAAATACAAAATAATAATAAATTATAATAATTTAAATTTAATAAAATATAATGAAATAAAATAACAAATTTAATTTAATAAATAAATTTAATTTAATTTAATTAAAATAATTTAAATTAAATTAAAATTAAAATTAATTTAATTTAATGAATTTAATTTAATAAATTTTTTTAAAAATTATATAATATAATACAAAATAAAATAAAATAAATTAAAATAATAAATTTAATTAGTACTTATATAATATAAAATAAAATAAAAAATAATAATAAATTTAATCTGATTTAATAAAATAAATAAAATAAAATAAAATGATTTAATTTAGATTAATTTAATAAATAAATAAACCAATTATATACTATAATACAAAATAAAATAAAAGAAAATATAATAATAAACTAAGTATCATTTGCTTAGTTGGGATGCAATTAAAAGAAATTGAATAAGAATGTTTTTTATTAAATAAAATAATATACTTTGGAACTTAATTAGAAACTCGTTTGGCAAGTAGGAGTGAATGTCGAACAGTAGTCTCTAAAGATTCCAAATAACAATTCTCATAAACTAAGTATCACTTACTTAGTTTATCATTAGCAAAATAAATTAAGTATCATTTGCTTAGTTTGCCACAATTTTCAATAAATGCAATAATACTCTCCCTACATATATGTACTCTTCCTTGTATGTAGGGTTTGATATAGCAGTTGCAGCTAATAGTACTCCAACCTGTTCCTTGGCAGCAATTTAAAAAAAATTGAGTCGTAGTTCCTGTTTGTGTCTTATACTCGAATAATAAAGTTAATTGAATTACTGCGGACATTCCTCATTTTTCCATCATAACAGATGACAACATCCTGAAGGAGTGCCATTAAGTTGTTGAACAAAGTTCTAGGTTAAGCAACCCTCTAGATGAACGAATGATCACTTCTCTGCTAGGAATGAATCATCTCCTCATATGGGTCAAATCTATGACATAGACAGCTTCTCACCACTCCGAATTCCTCAGATGGGTAGTTCTCATAGAACGTCTCACCTCTTTTTCTATGAGAACTACCCATCTGAGGAATTCGGAATGGTGACAAGCTGTCTATGTTATGGATTGGACCCATATGGGGAAATGATTCATTCCTAGCACAAAAGTGATCGTTCGTTCATCTAGAGGGTTGCTTAACCTGGAACTTTGTTCAATAGCTTAATGGAACTCCTTCGAGATGTTGTCATCTGTTATGATGGAACAATGAGGAATGTCTGCAGTAATTCAATTAACTTTATTATTCAAGTATAGGACACAAACAGAAACTACGACCCTTTTTTTTTGCTGTCGAGGAACCAGTTGGAGTACTATTAGCTGCAACTGCTATGTCAAACCCTGCATACAAGGAAGTCCTTGACTCTTTTCCTAGTAGTCATGCAACTGCTATGAAACTTAGAAACACGTTTGACAAGTAGGAGTGAATGTCGAATAATAGTCTCTATAGATTCCAAATAACAATTCTCATAAACTAGGTACCACTTACTTAGTTTATCATTGGCAAAATAAACTAAGTAGCATTTGCTTAGTTTGCCACAATTTTCAATAAACTCAATAATAATCTCCCTTTAATCTTCAATACACTCAATAATATATGTACTATACTTTGAAACTTAGAAACCCGTTTGACATTCACTCAGTAGGAGTGAATGTCAAACAGTCCCCAGTTTGCGACTGTTACTGGATGTTATGTCTCTCACTTAGGCCGGTGCCAATACGAAATGGTACATTTTTGTTGTTTTGAGGATTTTTCAACTGTTATCTCTATATGTTCTTCGAGTGCATACTTAGATTAAGTTATCTTAGTCTATTTCGTGTGCTTGGAGACCATGGGGAGGTGCTGCCAAAATTTTCTTGAAACTCATGAAACGTACTCAACGTGTTGGCACTAGTGACGAGACACATCCAATAACGGGATAAAAGCCTTACCCATGTCCTATAGAGTAGAGATACTATGTAAATCTAATTCATGCATGAATATCCAAATTAACTGAATGTGTCTTCTATGTAGTTAAAAATGTCAGCCGACCGAAGTTGGATGTACCGTAGGATATCCAGTGATGGGAGGGGATTAGTCTTAGCTTATCGTGTTGGGGTGTCAGATTTCTTAAACAAAGCAATAGAACATAAGGATGATCTGAACGGGAAGATGCGATGCCCGTGTGTCAAGTGTAAAAACCTGATTTGGAAGAAAGTCGACGAGATTAAATTCGACTTATTTTCCCATAGATTTGTGGATGGGTATTTCGTATGAACTCATCACGGGGAATCAGAAGTGATTTAAAATATTGTGGAATAACCAATTCTACGGGATTTATACGTCAAAAACTATGATCCAGTCGAGATGCTGGTCGATGCTTATGGCCCTACTAAGATTGACTGGGCAGAAAATGAGCCTTCTTCAAGCAGTGCTAAGCAAGTGCCAAATGATACAGCTGCTACCTTTTACAAGTTGTTATTTGAATCTGGGGTCGCGTTGTATCCAGGAAATGATACGGACACCAAGCTTTCTGTAGTGACGATGCTATTACACTTCAAGAATGAGTACGATTGTAGTGAGAGAGGTTTCAATGATTTTCTTACTATAGTTGGACAGTTCTTACCCAAGGATCATACTTTTCCTGTGAATTATTGTGAAGTGAAGAAGATGGTCAAGGGGTTAAATATGGGGTATCAGAAAATCGATGCTTTTGAGTAAGATTGCATGTTATACTATAGGGAGGACAGAGATAAGGGACAATGTGATATATGCAGCTTACCACGCTACAAGGTGACAAAACGTAGGGGGAAGGAGAAATATGTTCCCAAAAAGATCTTACGGTACTTTCCTCTTGCATCGAGGCTTCAGCTGCTATTCATGTCGTCTCATACTGCTCAACATATGAGTTGGCATCGAACAAGGGATGTCATGCCTGGTCAGCTGACTCACCCAGCGGATGGAAATGAATGGAAGAGATTTGATGCAAATTATCCTAAGTTTGCGGAAGAAGTTAGGAGTGTTAGGCTTTGCATGGCTATTGATGACTTTTGCCCTTTTACTGATTTTAGCCAGCCGTACTCAGTTTGGCCAGTCATTATAGTCGCTTATAATCTTCCACCGTCAATGTGCATGAGAGATCCGTATTTGTTCTTGACTTTACTCATTTCGGGGGATAAAAGTCCTATAAAAGACATTAAAGTGTACCTTCGACCGTTAGTGGATAAACTAAAAATGTTGTGGGAGACAGGGGTCCAGATGTATGATAAATCGATATGCGAGAATTTTGTCATGAAGGCAGCCCTGTTATGGACTATCACTTACTTTTCAGCTCTTGGGATGATTAATGGTTGGTCAACTCATGGGAAGCTGTTATGTCCAGTATGTATGGGGATGTGCAAGGCAACCAGTTGCAGCATTGGAGAAAATGTAGTTTCTTTGGAACTGCTTGTAGATTCTTGCCTCTTGATCACAATTAAAGAAAGATGTCTGCACAGTTCAATAGAAAGATAGAGAAGAAGGGGGTTGTTGGTCGACTGTCCGGTAGTGAGGTCTTGGGCTGGTTGAACCAGCTTGATTTTCCTTTGCAGGGGAAGGAACATAGTAAAATTAAGAGCAGCCAGGTACATGAAGACTCATAATTGGACACACTTTCCCATATAGTTTGAGTTGTCGTATTGGGGCACACTTTCAGTTCGTCATTGTATAGATGACATACATACCGAAAAAAAAAATTCAAGAACTTATTTTACACCGTGTTAGATGCGAGTGGTAAAACCAAAGACAATGATAATGCTCGAAAAGATTTGGAAGCATTGAACATTAGGCCAGAATTATGGCTTTGCCCTAACACTACGAAACCTACAGCTCCATTTTATCTTACAAAGCAACAAGTTGAAGACATGTGCAAGTGGGTTGAAGCTCCCAGGTGGATATGCGTTGAACATAACACGTTGTAAGGTTGAGCAATTAAAAATTTCTGGATTCAAGAGTCATGATTGTCATGTATTCATGCAGAAGTTAATCCCAATTGCATTTCGTGAGATGTTACCCAGAAAAGTTGTGGATGCATTGACCGAACTTTCAAATTTCTTTCGAGATCTTTGCTCAACTGTAATTAAGTACAGTGATGTCGAGCAGATGAAAAAAAATATTGTGCTTACCATTTGCAAGCTAGAAATGATCTTCCCTCCAAGATTCTTTGACTCGATAGAACATCTGCCTATTCATCTACCTTATGAACTCAAACTTGGAGGACCGGTGCAATATCGGTGGTTGTATCCTTTTGAGAGGTAATATAAACTACTAATTCTTAATGTTGCTCATATTAATAATACTCATATTTGTCAAAATATTTATCTTAAGTATACGCGTCGATTAAAACAAAAGGTCAAGAACAAAGCTCGTGTAGGGGTTCTATTGCTGAATGTTATACGGAGGAAGAGCTTGTCAACTTCTACTCATTGTATTTTGACGATGTTGTCTCAACGAAGAACAACCGTTTAGGAAGGAATGAGGTTGTTGGTCCAATGTCTCATGTTAATGATGAGTTAGTTGTAATCACATATCCGACTAAGCCATTTGGCCATGAGACGCTGACCTATTTAAGCGACAAAGAGTTGAAGATTGTATCTACATAAGTGCTTCTAAATATGCCCGAAGTATCATCATACATCACGTAAGTCTCAGCTTATTTGCGGTATTTAGTGCAATTTATAAGTGTAGTCATCTATATACGCTGACTTACTATTTTTGCAGTTCATTCGAAGAGGAAGCGTATGCTTCTAACCTAGCTTTTACTGCAGTAGAGTTGGAAACCTTCACTAATGCTAATTTCCAACTGTGGTTTAAGAAAAGGGTTGAAGCGGAGAACATTTCTGAGCGTTTTATAGATGCCATCCAAGGACCTTACAAAGTTGTTAGTTCTTTTCCCAGTTGCATCGTGAATGGGTACAGATTTAGAGTCGATGACTTGAATGAACTCACATTAGTCAATTCTGGGGTTATGGTGTTAGGAAGCTGCTACCAAGATTCTGAGTCTAATTACTATGACCGTTTACAGGATGTGGTTGTGCTAAATTATCACGGGGGTAAAAAGGTAGTTACATTTAAGTGTAGCTGGATTGATACTGAAAAGGGGGTTAAAGTTGATTGTAATAGAATCACAATCGTAAATATCAAGTCGGTGTTAAAGTCCGGTGACGTGTTCGTGTTAGCAAATCAAGCGACTCAAGTGTATTACGCTCCTAATGTCATAAATACTCGAAGCCCCTGGTACACAATAGTCATAACTAAAACACGTTCATTTAATGTTGATAACATGTTTGGTATGGATGAGGCGTTGCAAGAAGATGTTAGCAACCCTTTGGCTGTAGTGTGCCATGCTGAAGATGTGATGAGTACTGATGTCATTGACATATCTGATGATGAGGATGTCGAGGCAAACATATATATGAATGATTATGTAGTCATTGAGGATGATAACGATGACGAAACTGATCTCGAAACTGAGGATGAGGAAGATACCGAATTCGAGAATGATATACCAGTTGATTCTGATGGGTTTGATGACGTACGTAATTGAAAATGAGCATTCATATTAGTACATACCACATATTGTTAAACCTTACATATTCATAATCTACCAATTTGGTTATTGCAGTAGGATATTCATGGCTAGACATAGCGGTGGTGGTCGCCGAGGTGGTGGGCGATCCGGTACTAGAGACGGTAGCCACGATAGAGGCTCTTCTTCAGGCGCTAGTAAGTTATCTTAACTAGAATTTAAATATATCTCAAGCTACATTAGTTTATGTTTATTGACTTAGTTAAATTCAATTATTACAGATACACCTCGTCGACGACACTGAGGGACAAACCTCGGTATCTTTGGTCGTCCGCCGGTAGTGCCACTTACAGTACCGGTTGATGTCGCTTCTGGAGAGTAAGTGTTAATATATTGGTAATATTTCTGTCAGTTATTACAAAACACAATTCACATAACACATATTGTTATATTTTTTTTCTATAGTATACTAGACCCTGTGGTTAAGCACACCCTACACGCGATCTGTTTGACGCATCTCCCGAGAGGGTGCATGTTGTTCAATAAGTATGCACGGTACGATGCCACTTTTATGCAGACCATCTTGCGGGAGTTTCACGTAAGTCAAGCATATTATATTAATTACTACATAGTTGTATTAGGAAGACGAAATCAATTGTTCCTAATTTTAAAACTTTTGTTATAGGTTTATTATAGATTTAACCCGAGCATCTCTCAATCAGCTGGCGTCGATGTGATTGAACATCATGTCACTGCGAATTACTCCGGCTGGATGTATGAGATGCGATAAAGGGTAGCTCGGGCAGTTGAGGCCCAGCCCGGGACCACCATCAGAGATCATCAGCCCCGTATAGCCTTTGATTTAGCCTAGGAGGCTATGTATGCGCACTGGGATGCTGATGACTTTAAGAAAAAGTCTAAGTAGGCGAAGAAGAACCGTGGTCAGCTTCGGATAGTACACACCACTGGTAAGTGCATTGTATAAATTAACGGCTTAGAACCCCTCCTAATAGCCTTATCACATTATATAAATTATTATTAGTAATCGAATTTGTATCTTTTTATAGGCTCCAGCCAGTGCCAGCGTTTGAGAGCACATGTCGGACCATCTCATATGGGCACTGGCTTGGATGATGAGATCTTCCAGCGGCTGATAGGGGCCGTGTCGAATAGGTTTCGTACCGATATGGTCTTTCGGCGTCAGCAGTTTCCTACCAGTTCTCGTCTTCACCAGATTGCTCAGGATATTATAGCAGGGGCCTCCACAGAGAGTACGGGATTACTGCCGGAGTAGTTCGACGCTTGGAGCGGCGAGATGCTCCGGATGGGGATTACCCTGTTGGAGGAGGCTTTTCGTCTGCCACCGCCTACTCATGTATTCTTATTATTTATGTTTTTTTCAATTAAGGCTAGCTTGTTAATTCTCACATACACACACACACACATACACACACACACACACACACACACACACACACACATATATATATATACAGACTAATGATTCATATTTTTGATTCTATCAACAGGGTGGCGATGGCGAGCAGACTAACAATGACGAGCAAGCGGACGACCCTGATTTTCATACACCAGAGCAGCATCGTTCACCTCCGCCCGATGATGATACTTTTACTAGTTTATAGTTCATTTGTATTCATGTTATTGTAGAATATTTGTATATATTGTATTATTTAATTGCATCTGTATAAGTATTGTAAAACATTTGTATATATTGTAGTGTCTAATTACGTCTGTATAAGTATTGTAAATTATATTGTTTATCATTTATGGAAAATTAGCTTATATTTGTAATTGTTAGCTCAATAGCGTTGATGATAATCAGTTAGTAGATTACGTTGAATATTTGAATATGAGATACAGATTTATATTACTGTGTATTGGGTTGTGACAAGTTACAGGTACATAAATGGGTTTAAACACCTAGAAACTATACTTTTCAAATCTGCATTTAAAAAAATAGTTAACTCCGACGGAATAAGGTATTTCCGACGAAAATTCCGTTGGATTTAATAATTAGCCATTTTTAATAAATATCGGTATATTTTAATTTTCAGTCGAAAATAAGTTAATTTTGAGGGAATCTATCTGTCTGAAATAAGGAATATTATACTCGACGGAAAGTTTCGTTCTATTTATTCAGTCGTAGATAAATTATTTTCGACGAAATTCTGTCGGAGATAAATTCGTCGAAGATAAGATAGATACGACAGAATTTGTGACAGATGTTATCTTCGACGCATATCTATACGACCGAATTCCTGACGAAATATTCCATCGGAAATAACCTATTTTCGACTAAATAGGCTTATTTTCAAGAGAAAAATCCGTCAAAAATAAGGCTTTCTACTGCTTTAATATATATATATATATATATATATATATATATATATATATATATATATATATATATATATATATTCTGCTTTTATATATATCTGTTTTAACTACTTTCGCAATGTAGATATTTAATCTTCCAACTTGTGAACTAGATTTATTTAAATCTAGTTTTCTTTCTAGCTTTTGTACATATTAATCTATCATGTGAACCTAGGAGCCCTGAGATCGAAGATTCAGCCTATGAATCTAGATTTGGTTCCCACGACGGACATTTCTCAACTGCAGCCAACTTGTAAATTATATATGGTGTCTGGATATCCTTGGATGGATATCATGGCCATAAGGAGTTCAGCACTTCTATGTATCTTATTTTCTAGAAGATGTTTCGCATCTCAAAAATAAAATCAATCAAGCCAAATACAGAATAAAATGGAAGTATCAAAGGCCTTAATTACTATTGAGCATAAGGGTTTGAAAACCTATTTTCCAAAAATTCACTGCTATATCTTGTTAAAATTGAACTTTCATATATAAGTCAAACCCTTTTTATATAGGTACAAATGAGGCATAGCACTACTTCCAGATAATTGCACATAGGCCCAATAAACACACACACACGCATGCAGATAAATAAGTTAATTGAAAAGTTGTGGTAACCGTGTTTTTACGAAAGACGGGGGGTGCCTAACTCCTTCCCCCCCCCCCCACTTAATCAAGTCTCCCGAACTCAATGAATCTCGGTTTCCAAGGCAAGTAGAACAGTGTCCAACCATTGGGCCTTTGTGTAAACCTTTTCAAAATCGGTTGAGTTGGTACAACCATTTTAAATCTACCAATTGGAGACTTTAAATGTCAAATCGTTAACATTCACATGTCGAACCTTTTTAAACTCGCCTTTTCAGACAAAACTCAACCAAATAAGAACACAAAAGGGCAAGCACAGAAAGTGACCAATTTTCCCGATGTCGACAACTAGTATTTCCGAGTTCGAAACATTGGACTTTGGATATAAAGAAATGTAAACCAAAGAATGGTAGTGGTATTGGACGTATTAATCGTACACAATAGCATGTCGGTTAAGCGTTCAGGTTTGACAAGTCGGGCGTACGACGTACGAACATCAAAACGCCGAGTCAGATAATAATGAACTTAAATAGTGTCTAAGTTTAATGAAACGGACATTATAAAATATGTAATTGGGCTATAGTAAACCATGACGGACATTTATAGGTGACTAATTAGTATGTCTATGTGCACTAAATGTTTATGACTTTCAAAGGGCGATTATCGTCAAAGTATAGAAGACGTTTGAGGCAAGTTTTCTAAACTATTCAAATTTTATTGAGCAAGTATTCTAACTCCATTCAACTTTTATTTGAATGTCAGTTTTTGAGTATATATTCTTATAAATAATCCTTATGTATGCTTCGATTTACATAATATTTATCGATTGTGCAACCTTCGAACTTATGCAAACTCTTTGTTAGTTGTATAAGTGTTCAGCTATGATATAATGCATAAATTGTTTAACGTTTGTTATAATGCATAAATTGTTCAAGATTTGCTTTAACGTAAATTGTTCTTATATTCATGAATTGTTTAAGAGTGATGTCAATGCCAATTGTATCAGCTAAAAACATGTTAAAATGTTTTATTGATATGAATACCATTCAATGCCAATTGTGTTGCTTCTCTATTTTACTATTTACAAACTCCATTTGATCGAAATACTTCTCTATGTTTACCCATTCTATGTCTTCCACAAAATTCACCACTTTAGATCCAAATGATATAGTTATGCCTTTGACCATTAATTTAGTATGAAAAAACTTCATCTTGATCAAGCTTATGATCTAGCTCTTATGAATTAGTGTTTGAGTCATAGAAAGAATTACTTATATCACTCAATTCTCTTCTGGTGGGAGATTATTTTTGAATATGATACTCATTTGTTTCTACCAAATATCCCTCCAAATTTGGCTTCTCATATATACATGTATTTTTTTCTAACGAACCCATTTGGACCCAACTTCCATGACTAAAAGCATCATTTGATTCTTTCAGAATTTCCAAATATTGGGAGGGAGGCATCAGCTCAATGTGATATTCCTTGTCTTCATTAAAAATTTCTTCTTCCATTTTCTTAAATTTGAAAAGTTCTTCAATGTTTTCTTTTTCTTCTTCTTTCTCAAAAGATTCTTCAATTATCGTGTCTTTAAATTCTTTATTTTCGTCATGATCTATTTCTTTTGCTTCCTGACATATGTTTTCAAAGTCTTCATTTTTACTTTTTTCTTCTTCAATTTCATCAATTTCTTCTACAAGTATCTCATCCTCTTCCAAAAACCAAGATTCTTTAGGTAACGATGAACCTTTATAATTATTGTAAATAAGTTCAAATTCATTCCATAACTAAGGTAGAAAATCAAAACCCACAACACGTTTCCAAACTTCTTCATGTATTACTCCTTGCAAAATCTCCCTTGTTCTTTTTTCTTTCAATTCTCGAACTTTTTTTTGAAATACACTTTTCTGAATTTGTAATTACATCTTGCCAAAAATTGCAAGCTCCAAGAAATACTCGAATTCTTATACTCCAAACATTGTAATTTTTGAATACTAATTTGGCACCATGTAATATACGAGATTATTATGTAATTTATTAATAGTCAATAAATGAATTTATCTGAAACTCTTGTGTGATTTCTATTATTAGATGTATATGTGTTATACGTACATGTTTAATTTTAAGTTTATGTGATGAGGTATGCGTAAATAGTTGGTTTAGATTAATTTAACTATTTGAGTTAGTTATGTAAACAGTCCGCGCATGCTTATCTAGGCATCCAGTTTGTGGTCTTAATATGCTAGTTTGATGTATATACTAATTTTGTAAAATACTAGGTAGCATGATGTCTAACCTGAGCAAGTTTGAATGTAATCCGAATTAAAACAAGCAAGATATGAATTTTGGGAACTAGCAAGAAAATAATCAAAATTTGGAAAAATCTGGAAAACCTAAAAAATTTTCCAACTCTGGAAACAGTTCGCGCACGCTTATCTATGCAGTTGGTTTGTGGTCTTAACATGCTAGTTTCATGAATGTTATACTTTTGTAAAATACCTTGTTGTATGAAGCTTATTGTGTCCAAGTATCATGTTCATATCATTTGTAGATTAGTGGGAATAAAATCACAAA
Organism: Panax notoginseng; assembly: GCA_016801055.1. NCBI lineage: Eukaryota > Viridiplantae > Streptophyta > Magnoliopsida > Apiales > Araliaceae > Panax > Panax notoginseng. Next base: position 69,225,156 of record CM029019.1, read on the forward strand.
AGTGGCTGCAAGAAACGAAAATTTCAATGTCGGGTCAGAAAATTTTTTTTTTCTCAGATTCAAAAATTATACAATTCTACCTATGTGATGCGACACGTTATGTGATTAATTTGTATTGATAATAGAATGAGGATTAAATATATATTTTAATTGAAATGAAAAGAATCATTTATCCTTAAAACTAGTATTGGAATACTTAGTTGCTTAATGTGACTTAAATGAATAGGTTACATGAAGAAATGTTCAGGGTATAATAACATCAGTACTCATTCGGCTATTCCCAATTAAGTACTACCTCCACTTTCTTAAATGAATAGGTTACATGTGACTTAATTGATCCACAGAGATCAATTAAGTAGTACTTAATTGGGAATAGCCGAAGACACCGACAGAAGTAAGAAGTTTCTTGAGATTGGCAGGTTATTACAGAAGGTTCATATAAGATTTTTCGAAGATAGCAGGAACTCTGACTAATTTAACGAGGAAGTCGGTAAAATTTGTTTGGACGGAGAAGTGTGAGGCAAGTTTTCAAGAGTTGAAGAAAAGGTTAAGTGAAGCACTAGTGTTGTCATTACCAGACGATACACGTGATTTTGTGATTTACAATGATGCGTCGCACAAAGGACTTGGTTGTGTGCTTATGCAACATGATAAAGTTATTGCGTACACATCGAGTCAATTGAAGGATTACGAAAAGGGATATCCTACCCATGACCTGGAGTTGGTAGCAGTAGTATTTGCCCTAAAGATTTGGAGGCACTATTTGTATGGTATAAGATGTAAAATATACACGGACCATAGAAGTCTGAAGTATATCTTCACGTAGAAGAGAGTTGAATATGAGACAAAGAAGATGGTTGGAACTTATAAAGGATTATGATTGCGACATTCTATATCATCTGGGGAAAGCTAACGTGGTAGCAGAAAGAGCAATGGTAAGTTGGCAATGCTAACAACTCAGGAGGAGTTAGTTAAGGAGATGGCTAGATTGGAACTCAAGATAAAGAGCCCGAGGCAGTTAAATGAAAAGTTATTCGCAATGGAGGTTCATCCGACTCTGTTGGACAGAATCAAGGAAGCACAAAGCAGCGATGAAGAATATGAGAAGGTGAGGAAAATAATTTCCGAAGGGGAAGAGCTTAAATTCTGTGTGGGTGGTGATGGACTATTAAGATTTGAGAAGAGAATTTGGGTGTCAGTGGTATCTAAATTAAAGGAAGAAATCTTGCAGGAAGCTTATAGTTCAAGCTACTCAATCCACCCAGGAAGCACAAAGATGTACCAAGATCTTCGCCAACATTATTGGTGGCCCAATATGAAGAAAGAAGTAGCACAGTGCGTCAGCAAGTGTTTAACATGCCAAAGAGTTAAGGCAGAACATCAGAAACCGAGCGTGTTACTTCAACCCTTAAAATTCTAGAATGGACGTGGAAGCATATCACGATGGACTTCGTGGTAGGACTTCCAACTACACAGAAAGGTTATGATGCAGTATGGGTGATTGTTGATCGATTGACCAAGTCAGCGCATTTCTTGCCAATCAAGATCAAATATAACTTAGATCAACTGACAAAGCTTTACATCAAAGAGATCATTTCCAGGCACGATGTGCCGGTATCAATTGTGTCAGACCGCGATCCGCGATTCACATCAAGTTTCTAGAAAAGTTTTCAAGAACGCATGGGAACGCAACTGAGGTTGAGCACCGCGTATCATCCTCAAACAGATGGGCAGAGCGAGAGAACTATTCAAACGTTGGAAGACATGCTGAGAGCATGTGTTCAAAGGAAGCTGAGATGACCACCTACCATTGGTGGAATTTGCATACAACAACAGTTATCACGCGAGCATCGGTATGCCACCTTATGAAGCATTATATGGAAAGAAATGCAGAATGCCATTGTGCTGGGATGAAGTAGGAGAATGTCAATTGCTAGGGCCAGAATTGGAGCAGCAAACTGCGGATGTGATTAAAACGATACGTGCAAGATTAGTGACGGCTCAGGATCGATAGAAGAAATATGCTGATCAACATCGACAACAACGAGACTTCGATGTCGGCACTTATGTGTTTCTAAAGGTTTCACCTTAGAAAGGGAAAATGAGATTTGGGAAGAAGGGAAAACTTAGTCCCAGATTCATAGGACCCTTTGAAGTGTTAAGACGAGTCGGTGAGGTAGCTTATGAAATAGCTTTACCTCCGGAGTTAGAGCATGTACATAATGTATTCCACGTATCGGTTCTACGACCCTATAAGCAAGACTACAAGCATGTCATAGAGTATGAACCCATCCAGTTTAAAAAGGACTTAACCTATGAAGAAGTTCCTGTACAGATAATTGATAGAAAAGAACAAGTGTTACAAAATAAGATAATACCTTCTGTTAAGGTAGTTTGGAGGAACCACAACGCCGAGGAGGCTAAATAGGAACTCGAGGAGAAAATAATGAAAAATTACCCTAGTCTTTTTGTTTAACTTGTAATGATTCCGGGGACGGGATCCTTTCAAGGGAGGGTGAATGTAATATCTGAGATTATTATATAATTTACTAATTATCAATAAATGAATTTATGTGAAACTCTTGTGTGATTTCTATTATTAGATGTATGTGTTATACGTACATGTTTAATTTTAAGTTTATGCGATGAGGTATGTATAAATAGTTGGTTTAGATTAATTTAACTATTTGAGTTAGTTATGTAAATAAAGTGATTAATTGCGTGGGAGGGGATTAAAACATGAGATGGATTTTGGAGCGGAATTTAGGGACGTGGACTGCGTATTTGAGTCTGGAACGTCGAAATTAGTCAAGATAGACTGTAACCACAAAATATGTCGCAGTTGACTTTTTGATTAAAGTCAATCGGTTGACTTTTTTGGTAAAAAGTCAACCATGAATTTTTTGAGGCTAATTTGACGAAACGAATAGTCCCATGACGTCCGGAACGTCGATTTAGTAGGAATCGATATTGGTATCAAAATATTTGGCTACGGAGGGCAAAATGGTCAAAATAGTGTATTAAGCGATTAAATTAATTATATTAATATTTGAATAAAGAAGTGCAGCAGCTGTGGGGCCCACGTGACAACCAAATTGGGACAAGAGAGGGAGTATTCATATTATAAGGTAATAAAGGGGAAGGGAGTTACAAACCCTTTACAAATCCAAGACTCTTCCTTTCTCTAACCCCCACCCCATACTAAATTGAATTTATACAATATACTTAATACATATAATTGACGTTGGAGATGGAAGGGCTGAAAAAAAAATAATGGTTATCATGTTTATATATACTACCTATCCAAGCTCTTATTCCTTTTTGTGAAAATCCTACCGTGAGTGAAGTTGAGAGTGAGAGAAGAAAGATCTTGAGAGGGTGGCGAATTCTGGAGTTTTCAGAGACTAATCAAGCAAGGAGAATCATTGGAGGAGTTCGAGCAAGAAGAATTCACCAAAGAGGTAAGCCATGAACTCTCTTTTCCATGTTCTTTAGTAAAAATGAGAGATTATGCTTATGTGATTTTTTGCAAACGATTTGTTTTGGACCTTGTGATGCCATGCTACTGTTAGTTGATGTTATGTGGATGTAATAACGAAAGTTCTAGTTTAATCATGCCTCAATATCGTAGAGAATCAAGAAATTATGTCATGCATGCCAAATATTTGATAATATGACTCAATGATGCTAATTTGATCATATCATGGAAATTTAGTGAGTTTAATTATTGTAACATGTGTATTTATATGAGTATATATGATCTGGATAGTAGGAACTAATTCCTTGCATGCTAGAATCAAAATCATGAATTTTGTCAAAGTTGGTTAAAACTTGAAATCTGTGAGTTTTCGGGTTTTTCAGAGCCTTGGAATCATGGTTTCTGTGACCCGATTATGGTAGGTATTAATTTTGTAAAATACTATGTAGTATGATGTATAACCAGACCAAATTTCATAAGAAACAGAGTTAAATTGAGCAAGATATGAAATTCGGTAGCAAGCATGTTCATAAGGAAAAATCTGCAGATTCTGGGATTTCCAAAAAAAAATTCTAACTCTGGAAACAGTCTGCGCACGCTTATCTAGGCATCCAATTTGTGGTCTTAATATGCTAGTTTGATATATGTACTAATTTTATAAAATACTAGGTAGCATGATGTCTAACCTGAGCAAGTTTGAATGTAATCCGAATTAAAACAAGCAAGATATGAATTTTGGGAACCAACAAGAAAATAATCAAAATCTGGAAAAATCTAGAAAACCCAGAGAATTTTCTAACTCTGGAAACAGTCCGCTCACGCTTATCTATGCAGTTGGTTTGTGGTCTTAACATGCTAGTTTCATGAATGTTATATTTTTGTAAAATACCTTGATATATGAAGTTTATTGTGTCCAAGTATCATGGTCATACCATCAGTAGATTAGTGGGAATAAAATCGCAAAAGTGGCTGCAAGAAACGAAAATTTCAATGTCGGGTCGAAAAAAAAACTTTTTTTTTCTCTCAGATTCGAAAATTGTACAATTCTACCTATGTGATGCGACACGTTATGTGATTAATTTGTATTGATAATAGAATGAGGATTAAATATATATTCTAATTGAAATGAAAAGAATCATTTATCCTTAAAACTAGTATTGGAATACTTAGTTGCTTAATGTGACTTAAATGAATAGGTTACGTGAAGAACTAGTACATAGCTTTAACCATAGAAGACTTATCAGGCAAGTTTCTTGACTCTATTTTTTTTCATGAGCAAGTTTCTAAACTTTACTCTTTTAATTGAGTAAATATTCTATCCTTATTCAATGATCGTGAGTTTCTTAACTTGTGTTATTTATTAATATGTACAAGTTTCTTATGACGTAAGTTATATAAATTCATTGTACAAGCTTTATTGATGATTACTCAATTGTTATTTCATTCGTTATGCTTTAAAGTTCTTAATTATTTACGAACTACTTTCAAGTATGCTTTCTGGCCTTTTGCTCCGGCTAGACATTATTGATGTGAAACGTTATATTATTTGAATTATTCAGATTCAGTGTAGTTAATTAAAGTCTACCAATCCAAATTGTTTTGGTGCGGTCCCGCATGAATACTAAGATGAACAACCCAGATAACGGGGTAAAACTGATGTCGGGCATATAGTCCCATTTACGCTTATGCGTTTAAACTTTATACTTGTGCACAATGTAGGGTACGATAGGCTGATCACCTTGAGTACTTGCAGAGACTATTTACAATCTATTTGATTGCTAAACCGTCTAATGGTTTTCGATGAAACAAAGTAATATTCAGGGTATCTAAGGTGTTGTTTGCTTACATCTAATTATCTCTTAATAGACTGCCTCTTATTCTCTAAGAAGCGTGATGATGTTTTTTTTTACCTCTGAATGTCTCTTAATCAGTAAGACAGAAAATAAAATCTTAATAATTAAGTAGTACCTCTTAATGAAATTTTTTTGATAAATTTTTTTTATATAAATATATTCAACAATATTATGCACTCATTTTTATTAAATTGAATATTTAAAATTATTAAATAAAATTTTACCCTTTAAAATGGTAAAATAGTGTCATTAAGAGACAACTTACTTTTTAGTTATCAAATAATTTTTTAGATTCAGACTTCATAACCATTCAGATGATCTAATTTATTAAGACATCATAAATATTCAGATCTTAATTCTTAGGTTTATCAAACACAATCTAACACCCCTTAGTATGCTATTGAGAATTCCAGAACTCTTATCTTGATATTCTTGTTTCTCTTGAAAATTATTTCAACTGTTGAGAACTATTCATACTAATGCTTTTACTTCTGATGTATGTTCTCAAACTACTTTATATACTTGCTGGGCAATTTGTGCTCATTCTTACTTAAACTTTTCAGTTAAGGCTGATAACGCTGAGGGCTCGGGCAAGGACAAGGAAAAGTCTAAGATGAAATGATGAGAGTTATTTATGTAATAAGTTATATTTTCGCATATGATGTAATGTAGCGATAAATGCTAAGTTAAAGTTTCAGTTTATTTAAGGTTGTAAAAACTTGGAATTTTATTTGAATAGATATGTAATAGATATTATTATTATTATTATTATTATTATTATTATTATTATTATTTTCGGAGTTTATGTAGTTAGATGGTTATGTATGTGTATCGTGAGCTATCCTGTAATCGATGTTACACGGATTTGGGGACGTCACACACCAAACCTAGGAAACATCATTTTTTAATAATTCACCTCTTCAAAACGCTATCAATATGACCACATTTGTGACATGCTTCAACTCACAAACTTCTTCTTCAAAAAATTTCTCAATTATCACCTTTGCTAGTTTGCGTTCCGTAACTCTAACATTCACACTTTGCACTGGCCCACCGAAATAATTTGATGGCACCAAGTCACCGCAATTTGGTCGTCTACGACTCTCCCTTGTCCTCACCTTGAACAACTTGTCGAAAGCTTGAAAGTACCTTAGAATTACCTTAGCTTTGATACCACTTGTTAGAAATTTATGGACTCTCCCTTGTCCTCACCTTGAACAACTTGTCGAAAGCTTGAAAGTACCTTAGAATTACCTTAGCTTTGATACCACTTGTTAGAAATTTATGGAAGATGATAAATTATAGAGGAATTGAAATATAACTTTGGAGAGCACTCAAGATCACTTTCATTTCACTTGCTTCAAATGATCCAAGTACAAGCTATTTATAGGACTGTTAGGATACTTTTAGAGTCATCATAACAATTATTACGTGACCAAATTTATGTATATGAACCTAACCATTACATGTTGTAAGACATTTTCAAATACATACATGTATCATGTACTTATTACCTATTCATGTATTTAATTAATTCATGAACAATCTAGAATCAATTTAGTTTAGTTGCTAACAGTTGATAATTCAACCTTTGAAAAAATATCAGACACGAAGACTTCAAAAGATGTATGGGAGATTCTGCAGAAATCCATTCAACGAGTTGAGAAAGCCTAAAAGGTATGGCTCCAGACACTCAGCTGAATTTGAGAATTTGAAAATGCAAAATTCATAAGATATTATTGACTACATCACCCTTCAAAATGAAAAGAAATGGAGAAACTCTGGATGAAGTCAGGGTGATGGAAAAGCTCCTACGATATTTGACGCAAAAATTTGATTATGTTGTGACAGTCATTGAAGAATCAAAAAGACTTGTCAAAGATTTTCATTGACGAGCTTGTGGGTTCTCTTCAAGCTCACGAGCAAAGAATGAATCAGAATGAAAGTTCTAGCAATTTGGAGCAAACTTTACAAACCAAATTATCTTTTGGTGATAATCAAGTCAACAACAGCTTTGGATGCAGTAGAGGAAACCGTACTGAATATAGAGGTGGTTATAATACTCGAGGTAGTTGTGGCAGACGTGACGGACACGGTCGACGTGGTCAAACAAATAGGAAAGTGGTGTGAGTGATTAAGAAATAGGCAGTAGCAGGTCGATTTTTAGAGAACAAGGGATATATATATATATATATATATATATATATATATATATATATATATATATATATATATATATATATATATATATATATATATATATATCAGTAGCTTTTGAGGATAAAGAGATTAGTTGGGTGTTGTAATACTTTTAGTGGAGAGATGACATATTGAGTTTTGCATGTGAGCATTTTGTAAGAAAACTTTTAATATTAATTTAGTGTAGTGCGACTTATATATTTGTGAGTTTATACACTTGAGTCCATTTACATTTCTAACAATTAATGTTAGTCTATATTAGCGGCTGTTTGTTTAGAACTGAATATATTTAAATAACTGAATCGGTCAGATGATTGAGCTGAATGACTAAATCATATTTTTTTGGCTGAATGGCTGGATGAACAGTTGAATAAAGTAAAAAAAATTTAAAAATTAAAATTTTAAAAAAATATATTAACTATTATATTAATTAATATTAAATAAATTTACAACAACTTTGAATTTTTTAGATGGGTAAAATAATAAAATTCTGTCATTCAGATGTTTCAAACAGGTTAATTATCAAACAACTTTTTTCATTCAGATTTAGTTCATTCAGATTCATTCAACTTTTATCAAACACCCCCTTAGTCTGGAGTATGGTTTGATGAGTTCAGAAGATTCGCTGAGACCCATTGATATGATAATTATTACAATAAAGAATTTGACATTTTAGAGGGTCTATAGTTAAAATTGATTTATGACTTCTACATTCTATTTGACTTCCTATTTCTAAGAAAGTCAAATCATATTCAGTTATGTAACTCAAAGTTATAAGAAATCTTTACGTAGGATTCTTATTCCTACTCGGTGACAGGCGTAATAAATTGAGGCGGTGTGGTTAGACTATAAATACACGGCCATAATTTAATTCTAGGTACACATTGACACTTTATCTGTTTTACGCACTAAAGAAATTACATACCTCAATTGTTGACGTTTTTGGTATGTACGTATTCTCACACCGGAGCTATCCCCCGGCGGCCCAGGTTGTCAAGCTTTTTGGTGTGATTGTTTGTTCATTGTGCAGGTTTAAGTTCGTTGTTTAATGATTAGGCGAGCGGAGAGATTTTGGCGTTAACATTGGAGCTAGAAGGAGGACCTATTTTAGTGTTACCCTTTACAATCACCAATCTACTTTAAGTTGAACAGATGGCGGGTAAAGGGAAAGTGGTTCACGACCAGGAGAGATCCTTGGTCAACCCGATAACAAAAGTTCGTGAATTATTTAAGGATAGGCTCGGGCCCAACAACCCCTTTATAGTCCCAACAAAAGCTCAATCAGCTCCAGTTCGATGACAAATTTTCTCTACTAGTTATAGAAGGCTCTCAGTCCCTACAATCACGAGACATATAGTCAGTCCCGAACATATACTCGTCAGAAGCGGGATCGGGAGCAAGAGGGACATGACAGAAGGGAGTTGATATGGATGCGGAAGATCTAACAAGTGAAGGATGCTTTGGAGACACTATGCCTTCAACAAAAAGAATGGGATGTAGAACTGGCTGAATTAGAAGGGGAATGAGAGGTCTCCCTTGGTTGGCACAGTCGTCTCTAGAGTCTATAACACAAAGCCGATGTAATAACTTCAAATTTTAAATAAATAATATTAATATTGGGAATAATAATTGTATTAATATTTATTTGAATATATATATATATATATATATATATATATATATATATATATATATATATATATATATATTGGTGGCATGAGTTTATAATCATTCATTTAATTGAATAAGCATATGATAATTGAGTAATATGGTAGAATTGACAAACAACTTAAAGCTTATGAGAATTGACTAGTGTGGCATAAAGAAAGACTAAGAAATTCATTAAGTAAATTAATGGAGGAATGATTTAATAATGGGATTAATTAGTACTATTAATGAGTAAATAACTAAATAAGGTAATAGACTAATCTCTATTATTTTTAATTAATTGTTATGTGCAATAACATGTAGTGCGTGGTCATATATAATAAATTCGCTTCATGCATTAAATATAGTAAAAGGTGTGACATAAATATTTTATAAAACTATATAATAAAAGTGAGTTGAATTATATTATCATACTAAGTTATATAAAAAAGCTTATGTGATATCGGATGCCCGGATTGAAGTTCTGAAAGTTCGAACGGACATTACGTTGCATGCGTGCACGTACTTCGAGACGGCGGGACTCGCGGAGCCCGGGGCACCCCGGGCAGCCGCAGGTACACCTGCGGCTCCCCCCCTCTATAAATAGAGGGCTTGGGGTGGCCATTTTAAGAAAGAAAAAAGCGAGGAAGCCCTGTCAAATTTGCTCTGTACACACCCTAAACTGAGTGTTTTCTCATTTTAAACACTTGTAAGCTCATATATAGCTACTTTTCTACCGGCGGGAGCCGAGTGTTCATCCCTTTAAAGTTATTGAAGTCTTCTTTGGCAGTCCATTGTAAGCCTTCTTACACACTTTAAAGCCTTTCTCTTCATCTTTGTACACATCATTCTTCACGTTGAGAGTCATGTTATGTGTGTATGCCCGGACTTCGGTATGTAGTTTCATTTCAGTTTATATATACATATATTTATATATGGACTAACATTACCGAGTTATGCCTCGATTGAGCCAAGACTTACGTTTGGAGCGTTTATTTGCCTATATATATATATATGAATATTTGCATTTCGTCCTGTCTGGAGTTTACTTCGTGGCAGTTGATCGTTTTTTCTGCTTTCTTTACGATTCGTCCCGCCTGGAGTTTACTCCATGGCGGTTGATTGCTTTTACAGCTTTATTTATATTTCTGATCCCCCATGGAGGTGCTTCATGGTGGTTGATCATTTCTCTATATATATATATTTATCGCTTTAATATATTTATATTTTCGATCCCCCATAGAGGTGCTTCCGTAGTGGTTGATCAAGTTTGTATATATATATTTACAGCTTTTATATATATAACTGCTTACAGTTTTCATATAAATTGCGGCATCATGTGAGCCTAGGAATCATGTGATCATAGATTTAGTTTACTAAATCTAGATTCGATTCCCGTGGCTGTAAGCAGCTTGTAAATTTATTCACGGTGTTTGGATTTCCTCATATGGTTTTCATGTCCACGAGGAGTTCGTCACTGCTTTATACATGATTCTCTCGAGGATGCTTCGCATCTCGAAAATTAAAAACAATTAAGCTGAACACTTAATAAAAAAATTTGAAGTGTAAAAGGTCTCAATTACTATTGAGCATAAGGGTTTGAAAAACCTTTTTTACAAAACATCGTTGCTATATCTTGTTTAAAATTGAATTTTTACATAAATTCAAACCCTTTGTATATAGGTGCGAACGAGGCCTCGCGCTACTTCCAAATAACTGTACATTGACCCACACACACACACACACATTCATATAACAGTTCTTGAAAAGTGACGGTCACCGTGATAACACGGATGTCGGGGGGTGCCTAACACCTTCCCTCTGCATAATCAAGCCCCCGGACCCTTATGAATCTCGATTTCACAGACCCGTTTAGCAGTGTCACATCACTGGGTCAATGTGCAAACCTTTTCTCGGTTGTGTTGGTACAACCATTTAAAAAACCAACTGGCGACTCTTACAGTCAAATCGTCGACATATACATGTCAGATCTTTTCACAACTTGTTTTTTTAAACAAATCTCACCTTACACGAGAACACAAAAGAACAAAAACAGAAAAGGGACAAATAAAAATCCTGGCGTGGACAGGTGGCGACTCCGTTAGGGACTCCAGTAAGAGGGCTTAACCTGCTATTACAATCTTTTCAAAATTGTTATATGCTTGTGTGTGGATGTTGCATTTACATTTATGATGAATGTGTACTAATGCATATATTTTCTGCACTTAATGCTTTACACTATATCTGCTTGTGATATTAGTGCTTCGCACATGTCATCATTTTCATAAACGATGATACACATTGTATGTGAATATATGTTGTGTGGTTCCTCCACCAGGAGGCTATCCTGTCGGTGTTTGATTATTGGACTCGTAGGAAGACTAATTCCAACGAGGCTCAGGAAAGAGCACCACCCAAATTCACTCTAGTTGAAAGACCGGATTAACTTCCCGTCAAGTAAATTGCAATATTTTGGGTACCTTCATGCCAAAAAGCCGCGAGAGTAAACCTGAGATAGGTCAGCCTCTGATAAACCAAACGCAGAGGAAAGTCTCTTCATGCTTTCTCATTTCAAATTACTCGTAAAGTCAATTACTTGTAATTTCATGCCATATTCATCTCATTGTAATGGGAAATATGAAGAAATATATGCACATGCATATTTAAATTAACATGATATCCTGTATTACAAACAGCTAACATCTGTTTTGCAGGATAATATTCCTAAAACAGATACATTACATAGCATGTAAACATTTACACATTTCCTAAGACTAAACTATGCAAGTCTTTCGCAGGGAAACAATCAGACCTATTACCCGTTCAAGGTCCAAAAAGGCCACGAGTCTACAGTCAATCATGTCTTCATCTGACCAATCTAATCCCGTTTCTCGTGAAGAATTTAACGGGTTAAGTAGACAAATTACAGATTTGGCTGTTCTGCTTAAAGAACTATATCAATCTACTCAAGGCCCAAAAATGCCCACACATACAGAATCCTCTGCACAAGGAGGGACCCTGGGTTCGGATAAAACAAATTCAGAATTTTAGTTGATTGCAACAGACAAAAACCCTAAAAACACCCATCTCAAATGAGATCTAGACACCGATGAAATCAGGAAAAAAGTCCTTCAAATGGAATAAACTCTTCGTTCTATCAAAGGAATTAGAGTACACGGGAGTGTCTCATATGTTGACCTTTGTGTATTCCCTATTGTTCATTATCCATAAAAGTTTAAAACTCCTGATTTCGAAAAGTATGACAGGTTATGAGATCCTTACACACATTTAAAGATGTTCATTGGAGAACTTGGATCTTATGCAGAGGACGAGAAGCTCAGAATGCAGCTATTCTAAAAGAGTCTGACTGGAGAATCCCGTTCGTGGTATACCAGATTAGACAACTCAAAGATCCATAGTTGGGAAGAGCTAGCTCATGCCTTCCTCACTCAATATAGCTTCCAGTCTCAGATGGCTCCTGACCGGTACCAGATTACCATGGTCAAGAAACAGTCCAATGAGTTATTCAGAGAGTATGCTCAAAGGTGGAGGCGCCTTGCTGCTCAAGTTATTCCTCCTATGACAGAGTCAAAAATGGTTATGACCTTTATAGACATACAAGAAACTCCTTTCTATGAGAAGGTCTTAGCTGGTATTAGGAAACCATTCTCTGAAATGATTAAACATGGGGAGATGGCTGAGATGGGATTGAAGTCAGGAAAGATTCAAGACCTAGCTGGCCTTAAAGTTGTTGCTGAGCATATTCAGTCCAGAAATTATGGAAACAACCCCCGAACGGTCCATTAAAAGAAAGAGGAAGATGTTTCCTTGATACTGCAAGGTCAAAAGGGCAGTCCGAATATGCCTATCTAAAGGAGAAATTATACTCCCTTTCAAGCACAGTCTTCAAACCCTCCATTGCCTAAGGGTGGAGAAGCCAAACGCCCTCGAGTGTTCACACCCCTGAGGGACTCACTCGAGAACATTTTCAAGCTTCTGCTGACTCAGAAGAAAATCACACATCTTCTTCCACCCGCCAACCCGAATGGGAAAGGTTTCAATGCTACTCGAAGGTGTGCTTATCATGCAGGGGCACCTGGACATGATACTCAGAATTGTTGGGCCTTGAAACACAAGATCTAAGATTTAATAGACAATGGTGAGATCGTGGTCACAAAGCCAGATCAACCTCACGTGCAAGACAACCCTCTTCCCCAACACAAAGAGGAAGAGGTCAATATGATTAATTGGAGCAGTGGATAGAGTTCTAATTTTAATGGTGAATCATCCCAGACCATCAAAGAAGGTATTGATAAATGAGATTATGCAAAATTCCAGTTTGTGATGGAACGAAAGATGAAAGCCCTATGTAAGCAAATTGAGCAATTGGCAAAATTGGTGATCCATTAGCATCAAATCACACGCCAATTAGTCAGCCAGGAGCATGCTAGTCTCCTCCCTTTTGTTATGAATACTCCATCATCACCTTCAGAAAATGAAACACTGGAGGACAAAGTTACGAAGAGAGCAAGTGCCAAAGCCCGTTGGGATTTTGCCAATAGAAGGGAATTTACATACCTGGGCCACCCTATGGAGGAGATATTTCAGATGCTGATCAATGAAGGAAGGATTACCTTACTTCTACCTCCAATAAATCCATGTTCAGGACGGTTCAATTCTGATGGAGTATGTCAATATCACTCCCATTCTCGCGGTCACAGCATAGAAGAATGCTGGGCACTCCGCCACCTTATTCAGAATCTAATTGACAGCGGTGTCCTGCAACTGGCAGATGATGATACTCTTCTACTTGAGAGTGAGAATACATGTCATACTAAATAGAAGGGATTAGTAGCAGTTATATCCGCTGAGGCCGATGGGAATGTCAGACCATTCACAATACAAGCAATTCAACTCAAAGGAATTGACAATCCTTTGAAAGTGGTCGCGCCAGAGCCAATTGTATTGCTATTCAGACCGCAATATCCTGTTATCAACTTACAAAACGTACCATGGAATTATGGAGAAGCTGAAGGATTCACCTCTCATACAACTACTGCAGTGTCAAAGGAGAATCCACTTTATCTTCCCCAACGGGTGATGAAGCCTACCATCAAATCAAAGGGGAAAATTCCCATGGAGAAAATTGAAAAATTCCTCCGTACTATGGGCCATAATGAAGCCAAGGTGTTAAGCTTAAGAGAAGCTCCACATCAAATTTTAATATTAGACTTGGTTTTCTCTTCCGAGGATCACAGGAAGATTCTACTGAAGGTTTTGGAAGAAGCCTATTTACCAAAAAAATTTAACATTTGGTTGATCACATTTTTAACAACAATGTGATATCTTTCACTGATGATGACATACCGCCCGAAGGGACCTGTCATTGCAAGCCGTTGCACATTACGGCTTTGTCCTCAGGATATATGCTAGCTGGAGTCTTGATAGATGGAGGTTTGTCTTTGAATATCTGTCCTTATGCTACTCTGGTAAAGATGAACATCAATCTCAATCGGATCCGAAGCAGTCATACGGTTATTAAAGCTTTTGACGGATCCCGACGAAACTCTGTAGGAGAGATTGAACTGCCAGTGGAGATTGGTCCCCATACATTTTGTGTATCTTTTCACGTTCTCAAAATAGATACAGGATACAACCTACTATTAGGAAGACCGTGGATTTATATGGCTGGGGCCGTCCCCTCCACTCTTCATCTACAACTTAAATACATTATCAGTCATAGCCTAGTCACTGTCAACGCTGAGTCGGAATGTCTGGAACAAGGTGACATGCCACTCATCAGCTTCAATTCAGAAGTTGAGCCGGGCAGTTTTCATGCCCTAGAGGTGAGCAACACTCAATACCACCCTGTGGGGGCACCACCTCTCATACCCCAAATTTCTGCCGGAGTAATGTCGGCCACTCAAAAAATGATGTCATTGGGTTATCAACCTGGACAAGGGTTGGGTAAAGATAATCAGGGCATCAAGAGCCCAATTCAATGTCCCAGTCAAAAAGGGACTGCCGGACTAGGCTATACTGCTAGTTCCAGTCACAGGAATCCTCATAAGCACAAACAGATTCCTCCAGCTTCAGCCACGTGGCGATTATCTCCACCTATAGTTCCTGAGCCTGTACGGTCTCCGATAAAGGTGTCGGCCCATGTAATGGCCATGTTATTTCCTAAACTGGTACTGGTGAAGGAGAAAGAAGTCCTAGTTCCAGATCCAAAAGTGGAAGAGGAGGAACGGAGAATTAAATAAGACATCATTCGGATGATGTCAAACATACGCATCATTGTCCATGATGAACATACAAACAGATACACCCCAGACGATAATTGCCCAGACGTAATGGTCATCATTAGGGAGAAGGAGGATGATGACAGCCCCTCTATCATTGCAGTTCCTTAGGACTTCACCCTTGCCAATTGGAACAATATTCCTTTCATTGGTCGACAAGGGTAAAACGGGAAGAAACTCCTTCTTCCCTGTAGATAATAATAAATGCTTACTTTTCTGTATAGTATTAGTAGTTGTTTTGTCCGTACATGCTAACACTTTGTATGATTAAATAGTTTCGTATATATTAAGTGAAAGCATATTTTATTTCAGGACTCTAAATTTAGATGTGCCTATACTTGCTAATAATGTGCCTTTTCTCCACAAGGATTGTATCTTTGATGAAAAGCTGGACTCAGACTTGATGGAAATACAAGAGGATATTGAGATACCTCAGGAGATCAAAGAATGGGTCGAAGATAAACCTAAACCCAACCTTGATCAAACCACCTACTTCAATCTCGGAACCTTAGAAAACCATAAGTTAATCCATATTGGTTCAGACCTCACTCCAAACCAGAGGAATGACATGGTTACACTACTAGCCCAATTCTAGAATGTGTTTGCATGGTCTCATGAAGACATGGTGGGTTTGTCCACTGACATTGTCCTTCACTGCCTTCCCATTAAAGAGGGATTCAAGCCAGTCAAGCAGAAGCTCAGGCGATTGAAACCTGAGTGGAGTTTAAAGGGTAAAGAAGAAATTATGAAACAATTTCAAGCTGGCATTATCATGGTGTCCACCTATCCGGAATGGATATCCAACATCGTTCCCATACCTAAACATGGAGGAAAGGTGCGAGTTTGCGTGAATTACCAGGATCTGAATAAATCTTGTCTTAAAGATAGTTTTCCCGTACCATTTATCCACATTTTCATTGACAATACTGCTCAATACGGCATGTACTCCTTTGCGGACTGCTTTGCGGGGTACCATCAAATCATGGTTGCTGAGGAGGATTGTGAGAAAACTGCATTCATCACTCCTTGGGCAACCTTTTGCTATAGACGGTTGTCTTTTGGCCTCATCAATGCCAGAGTTACCTATTAGCGAGCCATGATGGCTCTTTTCCATGATTTAATGCATAAGGAGATAGAGAATTACAAGGATGACATCATTGTCAAGTCCCGGATGGAGGAAGATCACTTAGACCATCTCAGAAAGCTTTTTAATAGGTTGTGTAAGTACAACTTGAAGTTGAATCCAGCCAAGTGCGCCTTTGGCGTTAAATCAGGCAAGTTGCTAGGATTCTTAGTCAGCCACAAGGAGTTTGAGGTAGATCCCACCAAAATCCAGGCCATTATGGAAATGTCCATTCCTCAAACAGAAAAGGAAATACAGGAATTTTTGGGAAGAATCAACTTCATTAACAGGTTCATTTCTCAACTCACAACAACCTGTGAACCTATCTTCAAGTTGTTAAGGAAGAACTCCTCCATGAAATGGAATGATGAGTGCCAGAAGGGCCTTCCTTACAATCAAAGAGCAGCTAGTCAAAGCTCCCGTTTTGGTACCACCTAGGGATGATGTTCCCCTGTTCATGTACCTGTCCATAAGTGACAATGCCATGGGCTGCATGCTGGGACAGAAAGACGATAGAGGCCAAGAGCAAGCTATCTACTACCTCAGCAAAAGATTCAGCAGCAGTGAACACAAGTACACTCTGATTGAGAAGACTTATTGTGCTTTAGCATGGGCTTCCATGAGGTTACAACATTACCTCCATGGTTACACAACCCATCTCATATCCCGCGTGGATCCTCTCAAGTACGTGTTCAGTAAACCCATGCTGAACTGCCGACTGTCCAGATGGCAGTTGATCCTACAACAATTTGACATCGTTTACGTGACACAGAAGTCCATTAAAGGTTAAGGAATTGTGGATCAACTGGCCGCCGCACCTTTAGGGGACTTCAAACCCTTGGAAACATACTTCCCCGATGAAGGGGTGATGGCAATTCAGCAACACCATCAGTACGATGCACACCAAATATGGAAGATGTATTTTGATGGAGCTATAAATATGGAAGGTTCTGGAGCTGGAGCAGTTCTAGTATCCGGTACGGGGGAGCAGTATCCCGTCGCCGTCAAATTACAGTTTGCCCACACCAACAACACAGCTGAGTATGAAGGTTATATCATGGGGCTAAAACTTGCCCGTTCAACGAGCATCAGGCTGTTAACTCTCTCTGGGGATTCAGAGTTGGTAATCAGACAATCCACAGGAATCTATCAAACCAAAGAGCTAAATTTGTTTTCCTTACCATCGGCAAGTTTTATAGATGGCTTCGGAGTTTGAAGAGATCTCCTTTCTACACATTCCCCGTAACAGGAATGACATTGTAGATGTGCTAGCAACTTTGGCCTACTTGATTCACATACCTGACAAGGAACACATGCCAACCACATTTGCCCTACAAAAGGCACCAGCCTATGGGAACTATGTTGGAGAAGTATCAGATGAGCTACCTCCTATCCAGCACCCTTGGTATCAGCATATCAAGGAGTACTTACAAGACGGATCTACACCCACTAAGGCGAGCCTGACTGAGAAAAGGCGGATCCATAGACTTGATATGAAATTCTACCTGAGCGGAGATGCACTCTACAAAAGAGATGCAGGACTAGGTCTCCACATATGCTTGGACAAGGACCAAGCTCAGAGGCTCATGGATGAAGTCCATGGTGGAGTATGTGGCCCACACATGAGAGACCCTCTACTTGTAAAGAAAATCCTCAGAACAAGGCATTATTGGCTCTCCCTCAAAGCTGACTGTGAAGATCACGTCAAGAGATGTTATCAGTGCCAAATTCATGGGAATGTCATCCATGCCCCTCCACGGGAGCTCTACAATATGAGTTCGCCTGGGCCCTTCTCAATGTGGGGAATGGACGTGATCGGGCCCATCGAGCCCAAAGCCAGTAATGGACATTAGTTTATCCACACCATAATCGATTACTTCACCAAGTGGGTGGAAGCAGCCTCCTTCCCTAGGGTTACCAAAGAAGTCATCATTGCTTTCATCAGAAATAATGTCATCTATCGATATGGACAACCAGAGGTAATTGTATCAGACAATGCAAAGAACCTCAACAACAAAATGATGGAGGAGTTATGTAGCAAATTCCACATCAAACATCTCAACTCTGTCATCTACCGTCCAAAGATGAATGGTGCTGTTGAAGAGACTAACAAAAACATCAAGAAGATCTTGCAAAAGATGTCCGCCAACCACAAGGGATGGCCTGACTTATTGCCTCTTACTCTGTTAGCCTACAGAACATCAATGCGCACTTCCACTGGGGCAACCCCCTACGCATTGTCCTACGGGATGGAAGCAGTGACCCGTAGAAGTGGAAATGGAATCCCTCGGAGTGTTAATAGACGCTCAGCTGGATGAAGACCAGTGGGTAGAAGACAGGTATCACCAATTGTCTCTAATAGACGAAAGACGAACCGCGACTATCTTCTATGGTCAGTTATATCAACAAAGGATCGACAGGTCCTACAGCAGAAAAGTCCAGCTACGGAAGTTTAAACAACGTGACTCGGTTTTAAAGAAGATCATTGACAACCAAGATCAGTCCAAGGGAAAATTCGCTCCAAACTGGGAAGGCCCGTTTGTTGTCAAGGAGGTATTGACAAGAGGCGCTCTCAGATTACAGGAAATAGACGGCGATGAATTTTCGTAACTCATCAACTCGGACACAGTGAAATAGCACTATGTCTGAGGTTACCATCAAGCAAACATCCTGGTTTTAGATCATCAGATCACCAGTCGTTTCGGTTCTTTAACCCTTCACCACATATAACTTTTTTTCACACTTTGCCCATCAGGGAATCATACTCTTCAGGCCAGCAGCCTGGCTTCACTCTATTTTAAACTTTTCATACAACTTCGGTTATCCCACTAGGGATTGAACCTTTCACACTTGCAATTTGTCCCAAACATGGGATCAAACTTTTTCACACTTGCAGTTTATCCTGAACTTAGGATCAAACTTTCTTTTCCCCCTCAAGTTTGTCCTACACATGGGATCAAACTTTTCATCGGCTACAAATCGTCCTGAGGGGTGAACTACGTCGACCTGATCTCCCCGATACCTGGGAGTATATAGGCAACCATTTTATATGTCCCGGTCGTAATAAAACAAAAACAACAAAAACCATTTCTACACCCTTTTCGTTACAAAAATAACAAAAACATTTCTACACCCTTTTGCCGTTAAACCTCTTACACCAGGTTCGAACTACGCAAACCTGATCTCCTCTTCAACAGGAGTATGTAGGCAGCCAGTCATGGTTTGGTCTAACCCCCTACCAAAATACAAACACTTGTCAACGGTACTAGGATCATCCTTCAATCCATTACATTTCATTCGGCTTCAGACCTCGGGGATGGAATTATCTGACCTCCCCATGTAAACGGGAGACTCGATGACCATCTAAGCTGCGGTTGATTCCTCAAAGAGTAACACCAATCTATAAGAGATGGAATTAACTAGGCTCCTCCTAAATAGGAGTGTTGACGACCATCTGTGGTGCAGTCAACCTCAGAGAGGAAAAGCCACATTCCTCTTCATATTTCCATACAGAAACCAGTCCCAAGACACCAAAAACATGGTAGGGAATACACATAGATTAATGATCCATTCTGAAAGATCTGGAGACATTTCAATGTCCATCCATCAAGGAGGAATTCAGAATATATCAAGATCACAAGCCTTGAAGAAGCAGGTAAATATCAAGCAATCAACAAAGCATATCTAAAAGGGAAGTGATCAAAAATATATTCCCTATTATATATAATGTTGTTTGATGTACACAATGTAAACTGTACATGACAAAATGGCTAAGCTAGTCTGTGCAGGAAAATACAAGCCCATCTACAAATCAGTGTATATGCGAGCTATCAAGCCCAACATGGCATCTCTCTAAGAAGAAGGAGGTAACGCTATGGTCTCATATACAAGGGTATCCACATGAGCTAACAAATCTACAGCCATCTGCATGGTGACGCGGTGCTCATCAATGTATATGCTCATCTCTGCAATCATACCAGTGGTCAGGGATCTCACTGAAGTACTGTCTGCAACGGCTACATCCCTAGCAGATAGGGCAGCATCCCACTCAACGATCACTACATCTATGGCTGATCTGGCCTCATCTCGCTCCTCAATAGCGGTGTCTCTCTGAGCTACAACCTCATCTCTCGTCGATAAAGCGGGGTCTCTCCCATCAAGAGCTGTCAACATCAAGGCCCTAGCCAGATCTCTCTCAAAGGTCATCAGATGAAGACTCTGCTCGAAGTACTGTGCTAAATGCTGAATAACAGTAGTACTCATAATGGGAGAATCCATTACAGCTGCTGGCAACCCAGTAAATAGCGCCTCCTCGGTGGGAATATCAGTGTCCTCCATACGCTCCCCATCGTCGAAATCCATCCCTGGCATTGTGGATACTGCCATAGCCAATGCCGTCTCTGTCTCTATCCATGCAGAATACTCTGCAGAACAACCCAGATGGCTAACAGAAAACTTAGCTAGCTCACGTTGATCCCAACAGGCATACAACCTGGATATGTCCTCTGCTGATAAGTGACAAGAAGCTAAGCGCTGACTCAATGCCCCCTCAAAAGGATGGAAATCCTAGAACTAGTCGAACTGACACATCACAGCCAGTGGGTGATAAGTAGTCATGTCCCTTAAACCAGCCAAAGGGAGATAATCCATGCCCAGAGCATGAGTAATGAAACTATAAAGTGAACTGAGCCCTATACATGGTAAGATAGCAAACGGATCTCCGATCCCAGCTAGGAAAATGGACCAAGATGCCGAATTTGTACACTCCGCAGGCTGGAAGGAATACGACATAGCTATATCATGGGTGAAGCAGTACCCGTGTTGGCGGAAAGTGCCAATCGATCTCAGGGGTGACATAAACCACATGTACAACATGACCGAGCTGCCTGTAAATACTCCCATAGGATAAGTGCAACAATATGTGGTCGATCTCAGTGTCTCTGCCATAATCATCGGTACAATGGTGTGACCCTCCCTGAGAGCTCTCACTGCCATAATGATACCGATGTCCAACTCATCCATGTACTGTGGCATGTACACATATGATAATACACACAGTAGCAATGCATCTACTCTGGCCAAACGCCACTGATCCTCCGGTGTGGTGAAATCCCTAAAATGTTGTGAATAACTATCCTCTGAGCCAAATCTGTCCATCAGAAAATGTTGGGATATCACGTGGCCGAATGTGAGCTCATCCTGCACTACTCTACGCCGCAGCCCGGTGAGAGTCATAAACTGTCGGCTCATGTCGCCGATAGTCATCCGTACGCAAGGTCTGTCTAGTGGCATCGCCTCTGCCGGATCTCTGCCCAAATGCCGGATAAAGAAATGTGCCCGGTCCAGCTGCTGGGTCAAACTATCAATCTGTGTCAAATGAGTCGGATCTCAGACACAGGCTAGCCAATCTATCATCATCACGGATCCAGGAACCATATCCCCCATGAACTGAATGGCGCGGATCTAGGCTCCAATGGTACGAGGGAACCACCAACTTTGGAATATCTCCTGAGTACAGGGACCCTCAGACAGTGCAAAACTGTCAACACCCAACAATGAGATATCAATGACTGATGACTGCAACACAGGCCAATAACGCTTGGTAGGAGGCAAGATCTGTATACGGATCTCTCATGTGGTGCTCCTAATAGCAAGCTCTCCTAAATAGAGCTCTCATCCTCCATCAGTAAAGAGAGGAACCCTACGGGTGGAAATCACGTACTCAGTACTAGTCGGGTACCCATCCTCAAATCCAATGGCAAAGTGCTCCCCAGAATAGGGAACCCATGTGATGATATCAGCTGTCAATAACTCCATCTGTAGGCGACAATGAGTGAAACCCTCCGCTACAGGGACCTCCGCCAGTATGGAATGATGCCATTGCCGTCCTCATGGATAGGTATCCAATCCTAACACGCTCACAGGATGCAAGCATGGGAGCCTCTCATAGGCCCAAAATTGCTAACACAAAAGCAAAACATCTGCTGTCAATTAACACTCTTCACCCGTACATGGGAAACTAAAAGAGAAATACTCACCAGCAGAAACGGGTAAAATCCTAGCCAAGCCTCGGTCAAGCCCTGCGAACGCATGCGCATCCCTATGAGGAAATCAGCAAAGGTGTAGGAGCCACAATCATACTCTCCGATACGGTCCACCTCACGCGTGGCGCTGATCAAAGCGAATGACACCGTAGAAGAGTTGTCTGCTATAAAATAACCCCTAATGATCATCAGGAATAATCACCGAAGAATGTGATCCCTGACTCTGACATCAGCATGCATGGGCTCACTCAACAGCCCACTCATAGCATCTATGCTCAAAAGACCTGTACGCACAGTCCTGCCCTTGAGCACCTTAGCCGAGACTCCCAATAAGGATCTAATGACAATCGGGGTAATATCTGCCGCACATGGCACTGGTGCCCCACTAAACTCCATATCTGTGATAAATCGCCAATCCATCGTCGTCGTCATCACCTCACAGTCTAGCAAATGGAGTGACTGAGACTGGTGAAACCAGTGCTCAGACAATGCCCTAAGGTAACCCCAAGGACAACGGCGGGGAAGGATGGAAAAGAATGCCCTAAATCCCCAGTCATGCACAATCGCTCTATAGTCAGGATGCAGAGCCTAGTACATGGAGTGGATGCTAAACCAATTCCCTATAGGCTATGTAAAGTTGGGAACCTACATGAAATGTAGATAGACCTGAAAATCATTTACTCTTCATCAATAAGAAAGAAGGAAAATTAAGATCTAACGTTATACCTCGTTTACGTGCAGGTAAATTGAGTGGTGTCGACTCAAATCACCCAGAAGCTCTGGGTTCACCACCTGAATGCCTGGAAAATCCCTACGAGGAACACGTGCAGTAGGAGCAGCGTCCACAACCGAAACATCCACCTCGTCCTCGACGTCCGACACATCAACCTGGACTGGACGTATCACCGCCTCCACCAAACGACGAGGTTGTCTAATAGAACGGGGTCGAGGCACTTCAGAAACCCTCCTCTGAACACCAAAAGTGGTCCTGCGGGAACTACTCGGCTGATCCGAATCCATAATATCTGGACAAAAGTCTCCAAATCACCTCAGAAAGGGTGTGGTAATTTTTAACCTATAGCTTTCTTTTCAAAAATGCATTCTATGACTGTGTTCATGCATGAATTGTTTAAACATACATCTACAGTAGACTTAAAAATGCATGACTACTCAATGCCTACATTTTGAAATTTTTTTCCATAGGCTCCTTTATAAATAGGACTATTCACATGCACATAGGCATGACTAAGTGGCCATACAGTAGCACACTTGTCCACAGTCATATACATACTATTTGCATTATAAAGTTAAAGTCAGCAATCCATAAGGGTAGCCTAATTACCAGGATTACTTTGCTTTTTTACCTTTGCTCATTTGTCCTCCAATAGGATAAGAAATAGCAAAAAAGGTGCCAATTTGACTGTTTTAAAAGTTAATTTTTTTCACATCATTATGTTCAGCATGGTTTAATACTAACATTTACTATGTTAAATATTTTTTATCAAGTCATATGAGCATGCATATTCACTACTATGTGTTTAAATGCATTTCATATAAAAAGTCATTTTCCAACGAATAAAAACTGGAAAAGAAGACTTGCATATGTTACCAGGACAGTGTAGAACATTTGTACGATGATAGAATTTGCAGAAAGACGTCCAAACTCAGCAGATATGAAGAAGAGCTCTCAAATTTCCTTCGCGGCGCGACTTGCAAATGACTTGAAAAGGCAAACCTGCAGCCTTAATAGCCCCAAGGCTGACCGTAGGTCCACCTACGGCCGCTGCAGGTGTACCTATGGCACCCCTACATGGGTACCACCCCTCCGGCTCAATCTAGTTCGAGTTATAAAGGAGTTCTCACAAGCTAAAAAGGCCAAATCAGGAATAAAAATGCTACGCGATTGAGCGGAATAGCTTGAAATCCTAGGTTTTCTTAGACCAAACCGTGAGTCTGCATATCACTCATTGGTGTTCGCCCGAACACAGGGTACACTATGCCGATGATCTCAGTTGTTACAAGTCACCATCGGCAATACCTTATGCAGGTCCAATGCTGCCAATTCAGGGTCATCACCCTATCTATTCAAGAGTCCTCGGCGGGGGTATCACGCATGGTCATCTGTCCAAATATTGATTCCCCGGTATGGGCATCTGTGACGCCCCCAAAATAGGTATACATCACCTATTCTGAGTCGTCAAATATATGGTACAGAATACAAATACAATCGTTAATATATGACAAAAGAGAGCTGTGAGTTTTAATACAAATACTGTCTTCTAGACAATATCCACTCTCAGAATAAGTCCTCGTTACATTTATTGTCACACTATTAAACAGAATAGTGAGGACTACTAATATTATCATCTGGTCCATCACTCCGTTCCCGGACTCGTCCCAACTATATTTTCATTTCCTGAAGAGAACAATGAAAGAAAGGGTGAGCTCAACTAGCCCAGTAAAAAATATTATGACTACGATAATGCAGAATAAATTATCATTAGCCTTAAATAGTGTTAAACTAATACAATATAACAAGCATCAAGTTTAACTGCAACGGAACAAGTAACCCATTAGAAGAGTCAAGTAGAGAATAAAATCTAATATCTTCTATGATTTAAAAGGTTTTTCATGACTTCTATCGCTGGGACTCAGCTAAAAAAATAATCCACATCATCGAATCACCCCTGCACTACGACCAAGGATATTCTTTAGTATCACGACCACAATTATCCATGCACTACGGGCCAAGAATATTTGTGTAATCATTAATGGTCATTATCATGTCAACCACTGTCCATCAATGCACTACGGGCCAATGAGGACTTTTACCACATCATTTGTAACATTACGGTCATGATTATACCGAATAATCCCTGGTCATAATCATACCAAGTCCATCTATGCACTACAGGCCACAGATGACTTTTAATAGAATATAAACATGAGGATGATGACAATGATATAAGAATTCAATAAAACAAGTTCAAAAATTAATTTATCCAGGAACCAATAACGTCCAAATTGTCAACATGATACTGCTTTGTGGAGTAAAATTCAAGAATGCTCGGAAGAATATTTTCATGAAAAGATACTGGATGAAGCGCAAATATCAAGGATATTTCACTAATTTCATGGAGTATAAAAGTCAAAACTTTAACCAACTGAATATAATAAAGAATGGAATAACAAAAGAAATCACCATACATGCGATAGACCGCACAGACAGGTTATTCCAACAGGAAAATAAATAATGGAAGCAGGTCATGCGTAAACGCACCGACAGGATATTCCGACAGAATAATAAATAATGGAACCAGGTCCGGCGTAAATGCACAGACAGAATATTTTGACAGAATAATGAATAATGGAACCAGGTCCGGCGTAAAATGCACAGACAGGATATTCCAACAGAATAATAGTAAAGACGGAACCAGTTCTAGCGTAAAACGCACAGACAGGATATTCCAACAGAATAATAATAAAGACGGTATAATAGAAGAATGTCACCAAGTATAGGGTAGTCCGCGTATACTGGTTATTCCAACAGAATAATAAAGAATGGAATAACAGAAGTTCTCTTCATGAATACAAAAGAAAATAATACTCCTTACGAGTACAACAAATAATATCCCTTACCGTAAAAGAAACTTGATATCGGAGTAATGAAGTAGCAGAATACTTTTCTTCTTTCTCTCTATAGTTTCTCTCTCTAGAGTTTCATTGAATTCGTAAGAAAATAATGAAGGAATGAGCTTCTATTTATAGAAAAATGGACTACATAGTAACTAACTCATGAACGGTCTAGATTGATTTACTTTAATCTGACGGCCCATATTTAAAGCAAAATCTTTTAAATAAAATATAATATATTCTATTTATAATCTAATAAAACGAATAACTTTATAAAAGATTTTACTATGCAAATACTATGCATAATAAAATATAATATATTCTAATTATTGTCTAATAAAACAGATAACTTTATAAAAGTATTATGTTTTATATAAAAAGATTTTACTATTAGCCTAATAAAACGAATAACTTTATAAAAGTATTCTGTTTTATATAAAAAGCTTTTCTTTTTTATTACATTAATAATACCAATAAAACAAAACTGAGTGACTTATCACGTAAGCATCAATAATCAATATCGTGTGCTACTATGCAATCATGCGTATTACTGTACTTTTACTACCGAGTAGTTCAACAGTATTAATGGTAAAACTCCCGCCGTTATTTTCATAAAGTATTTTTGTCATTTTCTCAATTCGACAATAATTCCGTTGTAGGGTCCACCAATGATTGTGTCGTCGTACGAATATTTTCTGTTAAAACGAATATTCCCCGACCAATCGAATATTATATAGCAACTTGCGTACTTTGTAAAATTTATAAATATTACCCACAACTATAACATTATATCAATTTCACTCTATAATATTTAAAAATGATATTTATAGAAAATTCATCTTTATTTATAAAAGTTGGGGTCTTACAACCTCCCCTTCTTATGAAATTTCGCCCTCGAAATTAGGGTACGTACATGATATATCGAAGAGGTAAGGATACCTTGACTTCATTTTAGATTCTAACTCCCAGGTCATTTCCTCAACATCATGGTTTCTCCACAAAACTTTGACTTATGATATAACCTTGGAGCGTAGAATATGTTCCTTCTTATCTAAGATTTGAACAGGAACCTCTTCATACATTAAATCTTCCGCTATTTCGTCCGGTTCTAACTCAATAATGTGGTTCGGGTCTTCCACATATTTACGTAACATAGATATGTGAAAAACATTATGAACACGAGACATACTTGGCGGTAAAGCGAGTCTATAGGCCACAGTTCCTACTCGATCGAGGATTAAAAATGGGCCAATGAATCGAGGATTGAGCTTTCCTCTCTTTCCAAATCTCGTAACTCCTTTTCACGGAGCAACTCGTAACAACACATGATCTCCTATATCAAATTCCACGTCTTTTCGATGAAGATCAGCATAACTCTTTTGTCGATCTTGTGAGGTTTTTATACGTTGTTGGATCGTTTGAATCTTTTCCGTAGTCATATGTACCAACTCCAGTCCCAACAACGTTGCTTCACCCACCTCATCCCAGCATACTGGAGAATGACACTTTCTTCCATACAACGCCTCGAATGGAGCCATGCCAATACTTGTTTGATGACTGTTGTTGTAGGAAAACTCCACCAATGGTAAGAACTTATCCCAACTTCCCTTGAAGTCAAGAACACAAAGTCTTAATAAATCTTCAAGAGTTTGAATAGTCCTCTCTGATTGTCCGTCCGTCTGGGGATGATATGCCGAACTAAATTGTAAATCCGTGCCCGTAGCTTTTTGCAAACTAACCCAAAATCGTGAAGTAAATCTTGTGTCTCGATCAGAAACTATGAATACTGGCATACCATGCAGTCTTAAAATCTCGTTTATGTGCATACGAGCAAGACGTTCAAGTATATAAGTTTCTCGTATTGGTAAGAAATGAGCAGACTTAGTCAATCTATCAACAATGACCCAAATTGCATCAATGCCTTGAGAAACCTTGGGAAGACCAGTAACGAAATCCATGGTAATGTGCTCCCACTTCCATTCTGGAATTTTAAGTGGTTGCAATAGACCTTTTGGTACTTGATGCTCCACTTTGACTCGTTGACAAGTTAGACACCTTGAGATAAACAGCGCTATCTCTCTCTTCATATTGCTCCACCAAAATGTATGATGAAGATCACGATACATTTTTGTACTCCCAGGATGGATTGCAATCGGTGTGTTGTGCGCCTCCATCATGATTTTATACTTTAAATTAGGGTCGTTAGGAACACAAAGTCTGGAGTTGACTCGAAGTATTCCTTCTTCATCAATTCTTGCTTCCGGCATAGCACCTTCTTGCACTTTCTTTCTCATACGCATCAGCTCCAGGTCTGTAGCTTGAGCAGCTTTAACTTTATCAATTAAAGTTGGTTCTACTCGTATAT
Source organism: Panax notoginseng (assembly GCA_016801055.1). Lineage (NCBI taxonomy): Eukaryota > Viridiplantae > Streptophyta > Magnoliopsida > Apiales > Araliaceae > Panax > Panax notoginseng. Next base: position 69,253,800 of record CM029019.1, read on the forward strand.
TCGCCATCATCACATGGGTCCCTAGAGTCTTTAACTCTATCTCCATCCTTTGCAAGTCACACAAAATGGGCCTTTGTGTTGACAATATCGCACTCGTACTTGCATATGATCTTCTACTCAATGCATCAGCTACCACGTTCGCTTTTCTAGGATGGTATTGGATGGTATGATCATAATCTTTCAACAGTTCCAGCCAACGTCGTTATCACATGCTGAGTTCCTTTTGAGTGAAGAAATATTTGAGGCTTTTATGATTCGTAAAGATCTCCACTTTCTCCCCATACAAGTAATGCCTCTAAATTTTAAATGCGAAGACAACAGCTGCCAACTCTAGATCATGAGTAGGATAATTCCTCTCATATTCTTTGAGTTGTCTTGAGACATAGGTTATAACTTTCCCATGTTGCATGAGAACACATCCAAACCCTTTGCCCGAAGCATCACTGTAGATGACAAATCCCTCCGAGCCAGATGGTATTGTCAGAACAGGTGCTGAAATGAGTCTCCTCTTGAGTTCTTGAAAACTCTTCTCACATTCTTCGCTCCAGCCGAACTTTGTATCTTTCCGAGTCAGCTGAGTTAATGGAGTAGCGATTCGAGAAAATCCTTCCACGAATCTCCGATAATAACCAGCTAAACCGAGAAAGCTACGTACTTCGGTCACTGATTTAGGTTGCTCCCAGCTTTGAATTGCTTCAATCTTTGTTGGGTCAACAGATATTCCATGACTTGATACTACGTGCCCAAGGAATGTTACTTCCTCAAGCCAGAACTCGCATTTCTTTAACTTGGCATAAAACTTGTATTCACGAAGCTTTTGGAGTGTCAGCCTCAAGTGTTGCTCATGATCTTCACGGCTTTTGGAATAAATAAGGATGTCATCAATAAAGACGACCACAAAGTGATCTAAATATTCTTTAAATACTCGGTTCATCATATCCATGAAGGCAGCAGGAGCATTAGTCAATCCAAAAGATATGACTAAGAATTCATAATGCTCGTACCGAGTTCTGAGGGTAGTCTTTGGAATATCCTTAGTTCTAACTTTCAGCTGATGATATACAGAACGAAGATCGATTTTTAAAAAAGAATTGTGCTCCTTGCAACTGGTCAAACAGGTCATCAATATGTGGCAATGGGTACCTATTTTTGATGGTGACATGATTTAACTCCCGATAATCAATACAAAGTCGCATACTCCCATCTTTCTTCTTCACGAATAGAACAGGAGCACCCCAAGGAGAAGTACTAGAACGAATAAAGCCAATGTCTAACAATTCCTGCAGTTGGGTCTTTAACTCCTGAAGTTCAATATGAGCCATTCGATATGGGGCTTTGCAAATGGGTTTTGTACCGGGTTCAAGGTCGATACAAAATTTAATTTCACACTCTGGGGGTAGGCCAGGAAGTTCTTCAGGGAATACGTCAGGAAATTCATTAACAATAGAAATATCATTCAAAATTGAAGTATTTTTGTTTAGATCCGTGACATGAGCTAAGAAAGCTTGACATCCATTTTTCAATAAATGAATAGCTTTATGGCTTGAGATGACAGTGATTGCTTTTAATGGTTTGGTTGTTTGAATTCGCATAATAGGTTGATTAGGAATATGAAAACTAACAACCTTACGAAAATAATCAATTTTTACATGATGAGTAGTTAACCAATCAATCCCTAGAATTACATCAAATGCAAGTATTTTCAATGAAATAAGATCGACAGGTAATGTGAGGGTACCGATTTGAACCAAACAAGACTTATAAACAGTGGATGTAATGAAGGTTTCTCCCAACGGAGTTTTCACAGATAAGTCAAAGTCTAATTTCTCCGGAGTCAAATTTAATCGTTGAGCGCAAATAGGAGAAATAAAAAAATGGATAGAACTGGTATCAAATAAGGTATAGACTTCACTAGAGTTTATGATAAGCTTACCCGTGATAACCTCATTCGGGTTCCTTGCTTTCTGGGAGGTCACAACAAACGCTCTCCCTTGCACTACCCGTTTTGACTTTTCTGGGATGTCCTTTGGTGCCTCCATCCTAGCTGAACTTGTCTTCGGTGAACGACAAAATCGGGCTAGGTGACCTTCTCTTCCACAATTAAAACATACTTTGGACGACATCACGCAGTTTGGACTGATGTGTCCCTCCCCTCCGCATTTGAAGCATATGATCGGTGGTCATTCTCCTTCCTTAACCACGGGTGCTGGTGCTGACGTCTTTCCATCATTGTTGAATCTCCTCTTCTTGAAATGTTCATTCTTATTATTTTGGCCATGATTACCACCGAAGTGGTTACCATTTCTGGCCTACTGATTCCCTCCACGCTTGTTGTCACAGCTTCGATGACTGCTTTCACTAGTATTATCATTTTACCTGTTGCTCTCTTTTGGTTGCATTGACTCGTTATCGCACTCCACTAACTGAGCCCTATTTACAACATCTGAATACAAACACAGTTTATGAGAAATAAGATGTTGACGTATCTCCGGCTTCAAACCTCTTAAAAATATTCGCGTCATTCTCTCTTCATTATCCATCAAGTGGGACGCAAATCGGGACAGCTTGGCAAACTTAGCTTCGTATTGCGACACGGTCATATTATTCTGCTTCAACTTAATGAACTCTACCTCCTTCATGTGACGAATACTTTTGGGAAAGTACTTGTCATTGAACAGTTCTCGGAACTTCTCCTAAGACATCTTCAGTGCAGCAGGTTAAGTACGCTTTACCGATTCCCACTAGTAATCTGCCTCTCCTCGCAATATAAAGGTGACAAAGGGAACCTTTTGCTCCTTGGCACATCCCAAGACATCAAATATCTTGGTGATCTGCTTTATCCTCGTTTCCGCCTTAAGTGGTTTTGGTTCTCCAATAAACTCCGGTGGTCCCAGCTCCTTGAATTGTTTAGCGGTGACCGTCCGAGAGTTTTCAGTGTTTCCACCTATATATTGGACAGGAGCCGCTCTCGCCTGCTATTGCATGAATTGCATAAAGCCTCTGAACATTCCATCATTCATCATTTGGTCAGTGTTGTTGTTTGCATGAGGATTATCGCCTTCCTGATGCACATTATCCTGATTATTGATATGTGGTGAATCAACGGTCGCATGTGCTCCATTGCTATTCTTAATATTCTCGGATGTCATTTTCAAATACTGCCACAAAACAAGGGTTAAATAACATATCACATATTATCTCTATACTCTGACCGACCAATTAAATACCAAATAAACTTAGGTAGGTCATACTGGCGAAGGAATTCCCCGTCTCTCCCCTCCAAGTTCTAGTCTCACATCTTAGTCAGGGATCATATCCCTAAGCTTTGATACCAATTGTGACGCCCCCAAAATAGGTATACATCACCTATTCTGAGTCGCCAAATACATGGTACAGAATATAAATACAATCGTTAATATACGACAAGAGAGCTATGAGTTTTAATACAAATATTGTCTTCTAGACAATATCCACTCTCAGAATAAGTCCTCGTTACATTTATTGTCACACTATTTAACAGAATAGTGAGGACTACTAATACTATCATCTGGTCCATCACTCCATTCCCCGACTCGTCCCAGCTATATTCTCATTTCCTGAAGAGAACAATGAAAGAAATGGTGAGCTCAACTAGCCCAGTAAGAAATATTATGACTAAGATAATGCAAAATAAATTATCATTAGCCTTAAACAGTGTTAAACTGATATAATATAACAAACATCAAGTTTAACTGCAGCGGAACAAGCAACCCATTAGAAGAGTTAAGTAGAGAATAAAATCTACTATCTTCTATGATTTAAAAGGTTTTTCATGACTTTTATCGCTGGGACTCAGCTAAAAAAATAATCCACATCATCGAATCACCCCTGCACTACAGCCAAGGATATTCTTTAGTATCACGACCACGAATTATCCATGCACTACGGGCCAAGAATATTTGTGTATTCATTAATGGTCATGATCATGCCAACCACTATCCATCAATGCACTACGGGCCAATGAGGACTTTTACCACATCATTTGTAACATTACGGTCATGATTATACCGAATAATCGCTGGTCATAATCATACCAAGTCCATCTATGCACTACAGGCCACAGATGACTTTCAACAGAATATAAACATGAGGATGATGACAATGATATAAGAATCCAATAAAATAAGTTCAAAAATTAATTTATCCAGGAACCAATAACGTCCAAATTGTCAACATGATACTGCTTTGTGGAGTAAAATTCAAGAATGCTCGGAAGAATATTTTCATGAAAAGATACTGGATGAAGCGCAAATATCAAGGATATTTCACTAATTTCATGGAGTATAAAAGTCAAAACTTTAACCAACTGAATATAATAAAGAATGGAATAACAAAAGAAATCACCACGCATGCGATAAACCGCACAGATAGGTTATTCCAACAGGAAAATAAATAATGGAAGCAGGTCATGCGTAAACGCATCGACAGGATATTCCGACAGAATAATAAATAATGGAACCAGGTCCGGCATAAACGCACAGACAGGATATTCCGACAGAATAATGAATAATGGAACCAGGTCCGGCGTAAAACGCACAGACAGGATATTCCAACAGAATAATAGTAAAGACGGAATCAGGTCCAGCGTAAAACGCACAGACAGGATATTTCAACAGAATAATAATAAAGACGGAATAATAGAAGAATGTCACCAAGTATAGGGTAGTCCGCGTATACTGGTTATTCCAGCAGAATAATAAAGAATGGAATAACAGAAGTTCTCTTCATTAATACAAAAGAAAATAATACTCCTTACGAGTACAACAAATAATATCCCTTACCGTAAAAGAAACTTGATATCGGAGTAGTGAAGTAGCAGAATACTTTTCTTCTTTCTCTCTATAGTTTCTTACTCTAGAGTTTCAGTGAATTCGTAAGAAAATAATGAAGGAATGAGCTTCTATTTATTATAGAAAAATGGACTGCATAGTAACTAACTCATGAACGGTCTAGATTGATTTACTTTAATCTGACGGTCCATATTTAAAGCAAAATCTTTTAAATAAAATATAATATATTCTATTTATAATCTAATAAAACGAATAACTTTATAAAAGATTTTACTATGCAAATACTATGCAGGCACTATGCACATACCATGCATAATAAAATATAATATATTCTAATTATTGTCTAATAAAACAGATAACTTTATAAAAGTATTCTGTTTTATATAAAAAGATTTTACTATTAGCCTAATAAAACGAATAACTTTATAAAAGTATTTTGTTTTATATAAAAAGCTTTTCTGTTTTATTACATTAATAATACCAATAAAACAAAATTGAGTGACTTATCACGTAATCATCAATAATCAATACCTTGTGCTACTATGCAACCATGCGTATTACTGTACTTTTACTACCGAGTAGTTCAACAGTATTAATGGTAAAACTTCCGCCGTTATTTTTATAAAGTATTTTTGTCATTTTCTCAATTCGACAATAATTCTATTATAGGGTCCACCAATGATTGTGTCGCCGTACGAATATTCCCTGTTAAAACGAATATTCCTCGACCAATCGAATATTATATAGCAACTTGCGTACTTTGCAAAATTTATAAATATTACCCACAACTATAACATTATATCAATTTCACTTCATAATATTTAAAAATGATATTTATAGAAAATTCATCTTTATTTATAAAAGTTGGGGTCTTACAGCATCACACATGCTACATTACACATCCCCCGCGGGGGCAGCACGCATTCTCAAGTAGTTTCCCCAGCTGGGGCATCACGCATTGTCATGTGTCATAGTACATATCTCCAGCGGGGGTATCACGCATTTGCATCCGTTGATGCACATATCAACGAAGGTCAAGCAACCTTGACATCAGTTCAGTAGTTGGCAAGTAAACCCAACAATGCGTCGGAAACCATCCGATGATTGCATCAGTTGATACGCACATTAACAAAGGTCAAGCAGCCTTGGCATTTATCCCCAAGAGGGATTTCATCTGTTGATGTACAATTCAACAAAGGTCAGGCAACCTTGACAAGCACAAATTGTTAGCAGTAACTCCAACAGAGCATTCTCATCGGGGAGGACTGATGATGGAATATGTTATACACATCCTCAATATGCAAAGTGTATCCCCACATAATCTCTTGTGCATGAGAGATACATTTGATCCCGATAGAAGTCAAGGGGAGCCGACAATCATCCCACCACATTGGAGAATAATCCAACAAACCATATACATTTGCATCGTGCTGCTGTACATTGCATCATGATTATCTTGTTGCATTTTAAGTGTCTAGTATTCTTTATCCTATCCATACCATTGCATTAATCTAATATGATAAAGAGGGGCATCTGTAGACACTTGAAATTTTTCTGCATATCTGTTACTAACATTGCAGGAGAGCAGAATCGTCTTTCAGAGATAACCCTGGAAGACAGCTCAGTTCAATCCTGGAAATAACCCTGGGATACTCAGTATTACCATCTCGGAGATAACCCCGAGACATCCAGCTCAGATCCGGATACCACCAAAAATTTCAACCTCAACCC